>PVJA010014173.1:0-26134 GCA_004027025.1 Myocastor coypus
TGATGTCAAGGTTCCACATTTGGTCTCTCTCTCTCTCTCTCTCTCTCTCTCTCTCTCTCTCTCTCACCTTTTTGAGACAGATGCTATCCATCTCAGGTTGGCCTTGAGGTCACTTTATAGCCTAGGCTACAAAATGATTCTCCTGCCTCAGCCCCCCAAGTGCTGGGATTATAGGCATATGCCTCGACGCCTGGCCTTCATTTTTATTTGGCGGTTTGGAGAGGCAGTCTCATTATATAGTCCAGCCTGGCCTTGAACTCAAGACCCTCCAGCATGAGCTTCTCCAATGTTGAATTTGTAGTGGCAACCACCATGCCACGAAGGTATAGACAGGCCCTGGGGACTTAAGCAGGAGTTCTGCTTCCTAACCCCAGCCAGTCTACTGACTGGCTACATACCCTTGAGTGCCCTCCCCCCCACCCTGCCTCAGTTTCCCCATCCGCTGGGATCCGCCCCATGTGTCTGGTGGCGCCAGGAGCACTCACAGTACACGGTCAGGTTGAGCGGCTCGCTTCGGCTTGCACTGACCGGGTTCCACACCTCGCACTGATAAGCCCCGGCCTCCTCCCTGCGCACGCCACGCCGGGTCAGTGTGCGGCCGTCTGGGGACAGGCCCAGGCGAACGGCCACCGGCAGGGCATCTCCGTTGAAGAACCAGCGGACCTCGGCGGGGCTAGGGCTGCTGCACAGCAGGCGCAGGGTGTCCCGCCGCTCCACCAGCTCCGTGCTGTTGGCCATCACCGTGGGCTGCGCCAGGATCTCTGTGGGGCAGCAGACAAGGGAGAGGGGGGCGGGGCACCACCTGCTTGGAGGGCCTTGGGGTCCCCAGGAAGGGGCATGGCCACACTGGGATGGTGCCCCTGTGCGGCCAGCTGAAGGGGCACAGATCGAGTTTAGGAGGCAGCAGTAATCCTGGAAGCCATCCTGAAGAAGGTGAGCAATTCAGTATTATTTTACACTTTTTTTTTCCTTTTTGATTTGGTGCCCCCCCCACCCCCTGCCACCCCCAAGAGGGCTCAGGAGGAAGGTGGGAAGGCTTGGTCGGGGGCAGAGGTGGCAGGGTGTCTCACCATAGACCTGCACGTGTCCGTAGCCCACCTCGGTCTGCAGCTGCCTGTTGAGTGTCTGCAGGATGTAGGTGCCCGAATGCCCAGGCAGGAGGCCCTGGATGTCCAGGCCACCATCGGGGCGCACAGCCTCCCGCCCTGTGTGGGCTGGGCCGGGGGTCTCGTCACCCGTGCTCACGATGTAGCTGGCCACTAAGTAGGACAGGCTGAGCGTGGGCCCTGCATACCAGCTGTAGGCCAGCTCTTCCCCAGAGAGCCCACGGACAAGCAGTGTCACGTTGTCCCCCTCAGCCAGCTGGGCAGGCTCAGGGGTGATGGAGATCTCCGCAGCTACACGCAGGAATGTGGCTGAGGAAAAGGAGGTGGGGAGGGGAGGGGGACTTGGACAGGGCTCAGCGGAGCTACCAGGCTCAGTGGGACGTCCCCACCTGAGGTCACCGAGGCAGGATTCACACCCGTGGCTCTGTCTTGCAACACCTCAGCCACCGAGCTTTCCTAAGAGCTGTGCTTTTAGGTACCAGGGATTGCGCCTAGCAAAGCTACCTGTCAGCCTCTGCTGGTTTTCGAGCCAAGGTCTGTCTGAGAGGTTCCGGGCTCAGCTTGTATTTGCAGGCCTCCTGCCTTAGCCTTCCAGACACTGCTGGGATTACAGGCCTGAGCCACCACTCCTAGCTCGGTGCAGCTCATTGTGTGACCACATGCCAGATGTCAGGGTCTCCGCCGGGTCCTGACACCCACGCAAGGCTCTTGTCTGCCCTCCAAGCTCTACCCCACTCTGGACAGCAGCTGCGGAAGCCCCTTTTCTTTCACAAAGAACAGAGCAGCCTGAACCCAGGAACTGTGTGGCTATGACCCTTGTCACGTAAAAGCACTCGCAGGCCTGGCCTGGTTTCTGGTGCTTTCTGGGCTGAAGGAATGTGGCAGGCATGAGTGGCTCTGATCTAGGCCCTGTCACTTTCTGGCCGTGTGCCCCTGGCTGGTGATATCACCTCTCTGAGTCCCAGGTTTCCCATCTGTAAAGTGGGGTGAGGAGTGATGGGGGGGGTGGACACCTGTACAGCGTTAGCATCAGGCACACAGTGGACTTTCCTCAGTGTTGCCTGCAAGGACAGCCAAAGGACCTGTTGGCTCGGCCCATTTCACAGAAAAGTAAACTGGGGCCGAGAAGGGGCCGCAGCTGCCCAGAGCTCTGTCCTCAGGATAGAGGGACAACAGGCTAGGACCAGGGATGGTCAGGGGTTCTGCAGCTGCCTCTGTGGCTGAGGACTGAAGGAGTCCCCAGAGCTGCGCTGCACCTCTGCAGGTGTGCTGCCTCCTGCATCACGCTTTCTCCATCATGGGCTGGGGTTCCCTTCTTTCCCCAAGGACCCAGTGCCACCCTCACTCACCACCAAGGACAAGCCAGCTGCACCCGGTCAGTACCATCTTCCACTGTAGGCCAGGTCTTAGGGACGGGGACAAGGATGCCCGGTGCTTGGAGGCCCTTCCTGGTTGGTACCTGGCTCCGTCTGCCGCTGGGCCCGGGAGGGTTTGGTGACTTGGAGCTGGGGGAGATCACCTGAATTTGGAGGGATCGAGTCACCAAGCCCCTGGGGCCCCGGTTGGGCACCAGGGTGGGTGTGGTGAGCCCGGCCAAGGGCCACGACCTGGTCAGGCCTCCTGGGGCAGCTGCCTAACCCTCTTTGTGCCAAAGGCCTGGATTTGGTGCTGGAGAAGCAGGTCACCGGGGAGGGGAAGAAGACAGAGAGGATCTTAGGGCATTTGTCCCTGACTGCCCAGGCCAGCAGCCCCGTGAGTTCAGAGGTCACCAGAGAATTGACCAGGAAGTGGTGGCTGCCCAGGCTCCAGCTTGGTGCTTCAGATGCCCACCAGGTGTGGCTTCTGCGGCTGTCAGGTCCCAGCAACACCTGCCTGTAGAATCTCCTACTGCATTTGGGGAACCCGAGGCATGGGTGTGGACTCTGAATTGTTCATTTGCTGGAATGGGAGGGGATTTGAGCCCAGCTAGCTTCTTGGTGGCCTCTTGTGAAGGACCCAAGGCTCACCTTCTCTCTCTCTCTCTCTCTCTCTCTCTCTCTCTCTCTCTCTCTCTTTGTGGGACCGGGGTTCCAATTCATGACCTTGCACTTGCTAGGCAGGCACTTGTGCCATGGAGCTATCTCCCTGGCCCCCTATTTTTGGATTTTTGAGACAGGGTTTCACCACATAGTTCAGGCTGGACTTGCTTGATCTCATTGTGTAGCCCAGGCTGGCATTGAACTCACTTCAAGGTCTCTCTTTTTTTTCTTTTTCTTTTTCTTTTTGAGACAGGGTCTTGCTATGCAGTTCAGGCTGGCCTTGAGCTCACTTTTGTAGCCCAGGCTGGTCTCGAACTCACAGAGATCCTCCTGCCTCAGCCTCCCAAGTGCTGGGATTACAGGCGTGTGCTACCACGCCCAGCTGTCTTTTTTTTTTTTTTTTCTGGACTGGAGTTTGAACTCACGACCTTGTACTTGCCAGGCAGGCACTTGTGCCACAGAGCTATCTCCCCAGCCCCCTTCTTCTTCACCTGCTTGAGGCCTTGTTCCCTCTCTGTCCCGTGGACCTTGTCTGTTCTTTGACCTAAAACAAAGTTTGGAGTCCTGAATGGTAGAACACACCCGTATTCCAGCAGTCAGGAGGCTGAGGAAGGAGGGTTACAGTGAGTTGGAGGCCAGACTGGGCTACATAGTGAGACCCTGTCTGAATAGCAGCAATAACAGCAGCAGCCATAGCAGCGGCTACAAAGCAGATATTTGATGTTGGCCAACACATCTGTGTACTTTCCTAAGCCTGGGTGGGAACAGCTTCTTGCTGAATCCCAGTTTATTACCCTGGAAATAGACATGGATGGCTCTCTCTTCCAGTGGACAGCACCAGTTGTGAGATGCTACAAGGTAGCATGCTGACCAGCTATGAGTGAGGTCCAGCCGGCTCAGCTGGGCACAGTGTCACACGCCCGTAACCCCAAAACTCTGGGAGGCAGAGGCAGAGGCAGGAGGATCATAACTTCTGGCCCAGTTGGGAACATAACAATGTATTTCTTTTTTCTTATTTTTGTCCTTTTTTTTGAGACAAGTTCTCACTTGCAGTTGAGGCTGGCCTTGAGCTCACTTTGTAGCCCAGGCTGGTCTTGAACTTGTGAGATCCTCCTGCCTCAGTCTCCCGGGTGCTGGCATTACGGTGTGTGACACTACACCTGGCACATAGCAATTTAACAGGACCATGTATCAAAATAAAAATCAATAAATACATAAAAAGGGCTCAGGATATAGATCAATGTAAGGGCTCTGGCTTCAAGCCCCAGTACTAGACAAAAAAAAAAAAAAAAGTTTAGACTGTGAACAGGCTGCACTGTTCCCTGCCTCCCAGACCCAGGGCCTCAGCTTCCTTCCCCGGGAAGTAGGACCATCCACCATGCTCTTGGGCCCCATGTCTGTGGATTTTGTGTTCATAGATTCAACAAGTCTCGGAGAGAAATATTCTAAAACAAAGCTGCACCCATGCTGAACAAACAGAGCCCCTGGCTTCTTGCCATTGTCTTTGAATGACACAGCACACACAAAGTTGCGTGGCGTCAGTGGAGCTCATCGTGGGGAGGTGATCCAGGCCCCAGGAGGAAGTACCAAGTTTCTGTGGAAATACTGAGCCTTTGTGTGTGTGTGTGTGTGTGTGTGTGTGTGTGTGTGGTTTTTTTTTTTTTTTTTTTTTTTTGTCTTTTTGAGACAGGGTCTCACTATGCAGTTCAGGCTGGCCTTGAGCTCACTTTTGTAACCCAGGCTGGTCTTGAACTCACACCGATCCTCCTGCCTCAGCCTCCCAAGTGCTGGGATTACAGGCGTGCGCCACCACGCCCGGCGTGTGTGTGGTTTTGAGACAGGGTCTCGCTGTGCATCCCAGGTTGGCCTCAAGCTCTGTGTGGCCAGTGGCGCCGGGCATGAGCTGCTCTGAAGAAGGGATTGGAAGCCCTGGGGTTTAGTCTCCCGAGTTCCAGCTCGGGAGCCCCAGAGAGCAGCTGCAAGAACTGCAGAGCTGGGTGCGCCTGATCTCATGGCTCTGGGAGGCAGGAGCATAGGAAAGTCCAGCCCAGCATGGCTTAGTGGGACTCTGTCTTCAAATAAAAATGGTTAGGGGTGTAGCTCCATGCAGGAGTCCTGACTGAGTCCAAGCCCCAGTGCCACAAAAACCAGCCATGCTCAGCTGCATAGAGGTGAAGATGCAGGCACAGATGACAGCTCCGCTGATGCTCAGCTAGCAGATACTTTATTTATTTATGGGGTTGCTAGCGAGATAGCTCAGTAGTCTAAAGTGCCCGCTTAGCGGGGCTTGGTGGCACATACCTGTAATCCCAGCACTTGGGAAGCTGAGACAGGAGGATCGGTGTGGGTTCGAGATCAGCCTGAGCTACAAAAGTGAGCTCAAGGCCAACCTGAGCTGCATAGTGAGACCCTGTCTCAAAAAGACAAAAATAAGTAAGTAAGTAAGTAAATAAATAAAGTGCCTGCTCAGGCAAGCTTAGGTAAAGTGCAGGGACTGCAGCTTGATCCCCTGGCACCACATGCCACGCCAGCCCTGACCCCCAGTGTGGGCTGAGCTGTCCCCTCCAAAAGTCTTTATTTGGTACAGGGTCTCACTATGGAGCTTGGACTCATAGTGATCCCCCTCCTGTATGGGCCTCCCAGGACTGGAATTACAGGCGTGTACCACCATGTCTGGTTTTGGTGGCGGGCATGGCATGTGGTACCGGGAATTGAACTCAGGTCTTTGCACTTGCCAGGCAGGAGATTAGACCCCTGAGCTATCTCCTGCAGTCCAGCTAGCAGATATTTAATGATCACCTACTGTGCACCAGCCCTGGCCTAGGTGCTGGGGAGACCCTGGGGAAGATGTATGAAATGAATTTCTGGGTGGGTATGGGTTCCTGAGGTTCATGGAATCGACAAGGAAAACATACAATCTGTTCTCTCCTGCCGGGGTTCTGTCTTTAAGGAGGTGAAGGGTTAGAGGCCTCAGGGGTCCCAACTTTCCTGTTAGTTCCTGACTTTTGCTTTTTCGTTCATTTTGGTAGGCAGGGTCTCACTAGGTGGCCAAGGAGTCTTGAACTCATGATGATCCTCCTGCCTCAGCCTCCCGAGTGCTGCTTCGCAAGTGTCCTGATGGGTACAGCTTCCGGTTCTGTAAGCCCTCAGCAGGCTGCTTGGGGACAGCCCATCCCTGCACTTCCCTGTCCTGCCTGCCTCCCTGCACCTTGTCCCAGGCTGCCCTTGGGACTGGGCTCTTCGGGGTTGGACGTGGGGCAATTCAGGTGTCTGTCTCCCTCCCCACCCCAGCCTCACCTCACTCTGTTTTGTCCCCGCCCTGCCCTCACTGAGGCCGGGGACAGTGTTCTGGCATCACATGAGCGTCCTCATGTCCCTTGGCGCCTCTCTATCACCTGTCCCCACCTGACCTCTGCGTCTTCCCAGGTGAGCCCTGGTCCTCTGCAGCTCCTCCCCCATTACTGGGACCGAGGAACCTGGGCTTACCAAAGTGTGCCTGCTGTGGAACCAGGGCCTTCACATTGAGCTGCTGCTTTGGTCCATTTTTATTTATTTATTTATTTTATAATGAGACAAAGTCTTTGCTAAGTTGCCCAGGCTGAGCTTAAACTTCTAATCCTCCTGCCTCAGCCTCCTGAGTAGCTGGGATGACAGGCAAGCATCATGCTTTTTGTGTGTGTGTGTGTGGGAGGGCAGGGTCTTGCTGTGTATCCCCAGGTGGCTCCGATCACAGCCACCCTCCTACCTCAGGCTCCCCAGGGCTGGGATTAGTCTGTGTGCAGCGGCACATCCAAACAGTGGCTGCCTCTTGACAGGC
Organism: Myocastor coypus; assembly: GCA_004027025.1. NCBI lineage: Eukaryota > Metazoa > Chordata > Mammalia > Rodentia > Myocastoridae > Myocastor > Myocastor coypus. Next base: position 6,942 of record PVJA010014173.1, read on the forward strand.
TCATCTGTGTACCCCCTCGCAGGTCTCCACCGCCCCCTGCCTGGGCACCCCTGTTCCACACTCCTGACGTCAGTGAGCAGCACACAGAGGCTCTTCCTGAAGCAGAAACGGCCTCTGCGCCTGCCCTGCTCAGAGCCTGCCTTGGTGAAACCTGGGCCTGAGGGTCTGCTCTTCTTGGCTTCGTATCTCCTCCTCCAAGAAGCCCTCTGGGGCTGTCCTTAGGTCTCCTATCCCAGCCCCACCGCCCTGTGCTCTCCCTGGCCTGGCTCTGTCCTGGTCCCTTCAGTGTGTGACCTCTGAGAGGGCAGGGCCAGGCTGTGCCCACTGTGTCCCCAGTGCCTGCCAGCTCATGGCAGGGGCTCGGAGGGTGTTTGTGCAACCAGACACCAGGGAGCCTGTTGGGGCCATCGGAGTCCCCGGGGAGGACAGGTTTCTGGTGCCTTCCTGGGCCAAGTGGCTCTGGCTCGACAGGCTGGGCCAGGAGAGGCTTGGAGTAGAGCTTGGCTTTGTCCCCCCAGTGTCACATGCCCGGCGCTGTCTGCGCACTTGCCCTGCCCACTGTGCCATCCTCACCAGCTGTTCTCCGTCACTGGTCTTTGGAGGTGCAATTGCTGAATTCCCCCACCACCCCAGTACTGGTGACTGAACAATCAGGGCCTTTGCCAGGAGCTACCTCTCTTCAGCCCATTTTAATTTTATTATTCTGAGGTAAGATCCCACAGAGGATCCCAGGCTGGTCTCACACTCACGGCGATCCTCCTGCCTCAGCTTCCCAGGACAGCCATTGCAGGTGTTCACTGACACATTTGTGGAGTGCCTCCTGTGTGTGGGCTCTGTTCCTGGTGCTGGGTTCCAGCTGCAAACAGAAGAGGAGATGTGAAGTGGCCATAGACAAGGACAGGTGACAGTGCACTAGGCAGCCACGGGACAAAGAGAAAGCAGGGGGAGCGATGGCGGTGGCTGAGACCCAGTTAGCGGTGAGGATCAGGATCATCCATCCGCGGAGGTCACACTGGAGTAGGCCGTGGTGGGGGGAGGTGCACTGAGATCCACAGCGGGAGCCGAGCAGGCCTGGGAGTGGCAGGTGCCAAGGCCCTGGGGCAGGAGTGGGCTGTGGAACGTGTTCCGGTGAGGCTGGGCCTCAGGAAGGAGGGTCCAGAGGGTTACTGAGGGGCTCCCATAAGGCCTGGAAGGCCACCAGAGGAGCTCTGGGATGGCAGCTCCTGGGAAATGTCTGAAGGGATAGCAGATGTGAGCGAACCTGGTCTTTGCTGGGGACATAGGTCAGTGGAACAGGGCCTGCCTGGCCAGGATGAGGTCATGAGTCCAAAAATAAAAAATAAACTTGCCTAACTCAGGCTGTCTCTCTCTCTCTCTCTCTCTCTCTCTCTCTCTCTCTCTCTCTCTCTCTCTCTCTTTCTCTCTCTCTCCTCTCTCTGTCTCTCTCTTTCTCCTTCCTTCCTTCTCTCCTTTCTTCTTATTTTTTTAAAATGTTGAGCAGTGAAGTTTTTTTAAACTTTATGTTATGCTGGGCGTGGTGGCATACGCCTGTAATCTAAGCACTTGGGAGGCTGAAGCAGGAGGATTTTTATGGGTTCGAGACCAGCCTGGGCTACAAAAGTGAGCTCAAGGCCAGCTTGAACTGCCTAGTGAGACCCTGTCTCAAAATGACAATCAATCAATCAATCAATCAATCAATAAACAAACAAACTTTATCTTTTTAAAATTTTTTTTTGTGAGACTGGGGTTTGAACTCATAACCTTGCACTTGCCAGGCAGGCACTTGTGCCATGGAATTATCTCCCCAGTCCCTCAAACAAACTTTATGTCATGACCGGCTTAGCCTGCCCTAGGGGTGGGGCTGGCACAACATGTGGCGCTGGTGCTCGAACCGTGCTCCCTCTGGTTCCCTAAGTTTGCCTAAGCAGGCACCCTAGACTACTGAGCTATCTTGCTGGCCCTCTTCTTCTCTGAGACAAGCTCTCACTATGTAGCCCAGGCTAGCCTCAAACTCACAGCCACACTCCTGTCTTGGCCTCCTGAAAGTTGAGGTTGCAGGTGCACACCACTATGCCCAACTCCTAACTGGGGTTTTGATGTCTTTTTTTTTTTTTTTTTTTTTTTTATCTTTTGGTACTCGTGATTGAACTCAGGACCTTGTGCTTGTCAGGCAGGTGCTGTGCCACTGAGCTATCTTCTCAGACCCTGACTGGGGTTTTGATAGGATCTAGCTGCAGTGGAGAGGATGCTGGAGCCAGGGAGGGCTGCTGCTGTCGCCCAGCCGTCCTGTCTTTGAGGGTTGCTGCCAGCCTGTAGCTTTTCCAAATTGAGATCATCTGTGCATGAAAAATGTACGCCGGATCTTGAAGACAGTGAAGCCAGAGTCAGGTGAAATGGCTCATTCTGGTGTTGGTTTCATGTTGAAACAGTAGTATTTTCTGTGTATTGAGTTAAATCAATTCATCTCACCTGTTTATTTTTGCTTTTTCCTCATCTGATACCAGAAAGTTGACATTGTGGGGGGGGGGTTGGCGAGGGGAGGTCACATGTGTTTCTACTGGCTGGTGCTCAACCAGGGAAGTGGTCAGAGTGTAGATCTATTTCACTGATAGAATCTTTCCTTTTCTTTCATATTCTGTGTCTGTCTGTTTGTGTCTGTCTGTCTGTCTCTTTCTCTCACCCCCCCTTTTATTTTGTCTTTTTGAGACAGGGTCTCACTGGCAGTTCAGGCTGGCCTTGAGCTCACTTTTGTAGCCCAGGTTGGTCTTGAACTCACACGGATCCTCCTGCCTCAGCCTCCCAAGTGCTGGGATTACAAGCATGTGCCACCACACCCGGCTTCTCCCTCTTTCTCTCCCTGCTTCCTGAAATGGAGGCTCCCTAGAATTGCCCAGAGCTTGTGACGCTCCTGCCTCAGCCTCCCGAGTGCTGGCATTACAGGCATGTGCTACCATGCCCAGAAGCTCATGACTTCTTCTTTGTACTTTTTTGGCTTTTCCGGCCACTGTCCAGCACCACCTCCTCCAGCCCATTCTGCAGATGAGAGAAGCCAGGGTCTGGACCCCCCACCCCTGGTGAAGTGACAGCCTTGCTTTCTCCCCACAGCCATCTGGGGTGTGGGTGCTGTGCCTTTGCTCTGAGTGACCTGGTTGGGGCCTCCATCCTCGGGCCCCAGCTTCTTATCTCCCCCAGTTGCGTCATTGACTCCCTTGGGAGCCTGAGGTCACTATCCTGGCACCCTCCTTCTGTGTCCCCAGCGCACCCACCAGCTGGTTTGTCCACTTAGTCTCATGGGCCCTGCCTGGTAGGGCAGCCGGGCTCCTTGCAGGAGTGGTGCTGTCGAAGGTTCTGGGGTGGGATTCCTCTCATCACAGGGTCTGACCTGAGGGTGTGGCTGGTGGGCCACCTGGCAGATCTGGGTGGTTCTGGTGGGGCTGGAACAGAAGGGACCCATGTTCCCTAACCCTAGCCTGGAAAGAGCCACAGGGCTGGGCAGGAGTGAGCTTCGCCCTGCCCCGCCTGGCCCTCCTTAACCTGGGGTTTTCCGAGTCTTTTAATCTTTCAGCAAATATTTATTGAGCTGTGACCGGGTGCCAAGCTCTGTGGAGGACATAGACCACAGAGGAGGACATAGACCGCAGACACAGCACCTCTCCCTTGGGGCTAAGTCCTATGGGGAGAAGATGGGGGATTAAACTCAGGACCTTGCGCTTGCTAGGCAGGCATTTGTGCCCCTGAGCTATCTCCCCAGGCTCACTCAGGGCCTTCCTGAAGGGGGTGCTGAGCTGCAGGGAGGTGACAGGGAGCCTCTGGAGGATATGCCTGGTGGAGGGCTTTGGGAGATGATGACACAGGCAGCACCAAGGCCCTGAGGGTGAGGTCCTTGGTGAGAGCAAGGGAGGTGACAGGGAGGGAGGAAGCTCAGGACCAGGTCTGAATGCAAGGTAACCCCATAGCAGGTAGTGCAAGCTGGTCTTTAAGTCACTAGATAGCCCAGGCTGGTCTCAAATTCACAGTGATTTTCCTGCCTCAGCCTCCTGAGTACTGGGACGAAAGGTGTACACCATCATGCCTGGCTGCAGACAGCCCCTTGACCTTGGTCTGAGTCCCCGGATGGGAGGCCCACCGTGGGGGTTGAGGGGAAGGTCAGGGCCTGGGCCGAGGGGCCTGGACCAGGGGGCTGGGCTGCTGCAGAAGTGGGGGGGGGAGGAAGGGCAACCTGAGGGGTGTGCAGGAAGCAGACACCAGACACCAACACCTCAAGCCCCTGGGCTAGGACCTGGTTTGGTGTTTTTCCCCTCTGGGCTTCATTTATCTTAGCAGAAAAATGAGCAACAGTTAAAAAAACATTCATTATGGAAAATGTCACACATTCATCAAGCTTGGAGAAAACTGTCCCATTGTGCCTCCCCCTCCCCCTGCTGCCCTAGGTGTAGTGGTCCTGGGTGGCCAGAGGGCATCTGTCCAGAACACCTCAGATGCTAATATTCCCGGATGTTCCAGTCCCTTATATCAGTGGCAACTGTGTGCAGAGCCGTGGCCCCAGGAACACTGGACAGTTTAGCTTGTTCCTCGGTGACTAATGAAGGACACCTAATGCATGCCCTTGCTGTGTCCACAATGGTTATGCTGTATTGTTCAGGGAACTAGGACAGGGACAAATATTTCCACAACCTTTTTTTTTTTTTTTCCCCCAAGTATTTCTGACTTCTGGTTGGCCCAGTGGATGAGGTACTTGGAAAGTTAATCTCTGCTGCTGGACATTTTTTATCCACAGTGATTTCCGCCTCTATTCCTAAAAGATCTGGAATCTTTATAAAAAAAAGTGTCCTAGGGTCAACCACAGTGGGGCACGCTTGTTATTGCAGCTACTTGGGAGGCTGAGGCAGGAGGGTTGCAGGTTTCAGGCCAGCCTGGGGTACATAATGAGACCCTGTCTTAAAATTTTAAAAGGGGCTGGGAGTATAGGTCAGTGGTAGAGTGCTCCCCTAGCACTGCAAGGCCCTGGGTTCTGTGTCTAGTGGCAAAGACACAACCAAACACCTGCACAAAACCATTATTTTATGTAAAAAGTGAAAATAAAGCCAAGACTCCCTTCACATATTCTACTGCCCATTCAGGGACTGGGTTTCCAGTTGCCTCAGAAATGGCAGGGAAGAGGCTGGGGAGATAGGTCTGTGGCACAAGTGCTTGCTTGGCAAGTGCAAGGTCATGACTTTGAACCCTGGTCCTGCGTGCGCGTGTGCGTGCGCGTGCGCGCGCGCACACACACACACACACACACACACACACACACGGCAGCAAAGTCTGCTTCTCTCTCCCCCCTTGCCTCCCTCCTTCCTTTTTTTGAGTTCAGACTGACCTTTAATACACTCCATAGCCCACACTGACCTCAATCTTATGGGGATCCTCCTGCCTCAGCCTCACAAGTGCTGGGACTACAGGCAGGTATCATCATGCCTGGCTTCATTTTCTTTTTCCCTTTAGTGATGGGGATGGAACTCACATACCAGACTGCAGTTAGAGACCCCCAGGGCCCTGCACAGACCAGACTGCAGTTAGAGACCCCCAGCTCCTGCTAGAGTTGGTGCAAGCTCACCCGCACTGCATCCTGCCAATGTTGCCACAGGGGTTGGGGAGGCCAGCACTGGCCACCTCTGCCCGCTGTTTACACTGGCCCGTGGCCCGGCCCTGTGGGCTTGCACACGCCCTTTGGCACACAGAGGAGTTGAATTCGGAAGGGAAGGGTTTTCCCTATGAATCATAATGACTCTGGGTCACGCCTGTCCCCTTCCTTCCCACCACCACTTCCGCATTTTCCAGCACAGAGCTAAAGCTGGGGAACCCGGGAGCCCTGAGACCTGTGGTGTTCCGGGCAGGAGCTCAGGAAGCGAGGACCCCGTGGGCAGACTTTGGGGGCCACTGATGGGGGTCCAGGAGGCCCCATTCTAGCCCAGGACACCGCTTCCCTTCGGACTGGGCCGAATGCGTGAAATCCACCCTCCAGACCCCATGTGGGCCCAAGTTGTCCTCGTCACATCCTACCACAGACGCAGACCCTTGGGCGTGAGCCTGGGTAGACCATTTGAGTAAACAGAAGATAATACTTTGGGTCCTCGTCCCAACTTGTCCATTGAGACCCTGTGTGATGTCTTCTTCCTTTTTTTGGGTCTTTTTATTTCTGAGACAGGATCTTAATCACTCCCAGTGATCCTCCTTCCTCAGCGTCCTGAGTGCTGGGATTACAGGTGTTTGCCACTGGGCCTGGACTCTTCTTCCTTTCCTGAAACAAAGTCTTGCTTTGTGGCTGGGCTGAGCTCCTGGTCCTCCTGCCTCTGTTTCCCTAAACAATGGGCTTACAGGCATGCATTCCCCCAACTTCTTTTTTTTTTTTTTTTTTAAAGAATTATTTATTTTTTCTTGTTTCAGAACCTTTATTTGTTTATTCACTCATTTTTATGGCCGGCTCAGCCTGCCCTGAGGGCAGGGCTGGCGCAGCATGTGGTGCTGGGGATCGAACCGCAGTCCCTGAAGCTGCCCAAACTCTCCCAAGCGGGCGCCCTAGACCACTGAGCCATCTCGCCGGACCCCTCCCTCAACTTCTGAGCTTCCATTTCTTTGCCTCAGTTGCCTCATCTGTCGAGTGGTTTTATATTTGATGTTTATATTTTAACGAATATAAAAGCACTTGGCACCAGGCATAGCGGATAGTCAGCGAGCAGTACCAGCCTATCACCCATTCTTCTCCGTGAAGGGGTGTTGTGGCATCCCCCCCCCCCCACACAGGCTGTGAGCTCTCTGACTTGTCTTTATGGCTCTGGTCTTCCACTTTATGTAACAGATCTTGGTGTGCACTAGCTGCTCAAAAGACACAGCCAGTGAGTGAATGGAGGCTGCCTGGCAGATGGCGTGGGGCAGGAAGAAGGGAGCGGGCCTGAGGGTCAGAGCGACAGAGGGTCCACAGGCCTGGAACTGAGATGGCGTCCTCGATTCCCATGGACTGCAGAGCACCAAGTGGGCGCAAGGGACAAGGTGAGGCCCAGGACCCTGACCTGGAGGCCTTCAAGAGGTGCAAGCTGCAGAGAACGGCCCAATTTCTCAGGGCACTGCAAAGCCACGGAGGGCTCTGAGCAGAGAAGGCAGGTCGAGTCTGGGCTCTAGAAAGATCCGTCGGGCCTGGTGCTGGGGCTAGAGAAGGCAAGAGACAGGCAGGAGGCGGAGGCAGCAACCAACCTGGCCCAGGACTGGGAGTGGGGACGGGAAGTCAGATTCTGGAAGCCCTACTGTGCCAGCAGCACTGAGGGTGTGAGAGGGAGGTGCCCGCGCTCCTCTGGGGGCACCGTGCATACGGCAGGTGTGAGGCTACGGGGCGGGCGAGGTGGAGGGACAGGCCCACCGCCGGTCCGAGGTCGGGGTGCTCCTCTGGCGCCCTCTGCTGGCCAGTAGGAGTGCAGCTGGCCTGGCGGCACAGAGGCGGAGGACTCACCCTAGGAACACCAGTGCTGACAAATGATCAGTGATAACATTCCCAGGTGACAATGCCGTCAGAGGCTGCAAAGGACTGTCTCCTCTCCCACGCCTTGGCCTAGGCTTCCAGGTGCCCTTTCGCTCCAGCAGGCATTGGACTCAAGACTGGGCTCTCACACCCTTCTTCCTTCCCTCCTCTTTTATTTTATTTTATTGTATCGTTCTATCTATCTATCTATCTATCTATCTATCTATCTATCTATCTATCTATCAATCATCTATCTATCTATCTATCTATCTATCTATCTATCTATCTATCACCTATCTCTCTATCATCTATCTATCTATCTATCTATCTATCTATCTGGGAAGGGTCTACAGGGATAGTGTTCAGGGTCTCACTACTAGATTAGACTGGTGATGATCCACTTGCTTACAGCCCTCCAAGAGCTAGGATTACAGGAGCGCCACCATGTCCAGTCTCAATTGCCATCTCAACATACTCCAGGGGAGGGGCCAGCACAACAGGCCTGGGGATCAAACCCCTCCCACCCTTGTGCTTTAATCCACTGAGCTATCTGGGCGGCCCTCATTTTTTGTGTTTTTGAGACAGGATCTCCATATGTAGTCCAGGCTGGTCCTCCCTGCCTCCTCTTCCTCCTTCTTCTTTTTTTGTCTTTGAGACAGGGTCTCGCTATGCAGTTCAGGCTGGCCTTGAGCTCACTTTTGTAGCCCAGGCTGGTCTTGAACTTGCATTGATCCTCCTGCCTCAGCCTCCCAAGTGCAGGGATTACAGGCATGTGCCACCATGCCTGGCAGTTCAGGCTGGTCTTGAACTCACTATGTAGCCTTGGTTGGCCTCGAATTTGTGGTGATCCTCCTGTTTCAGCCTCCTGAGTGGCGGGATGATATGGCGGCCACTACGGTTGGTTTTCAAAGTGTAAACCTTGATCATTTAACCTATGATTTTAAAGTGTAGATATCAGAGGTTTTCAGCTAGTCCACGGAGTTGGGTGACCATCTCGGCAACCAACTGAAAACTCTGTCATCGCCCCACTCCATTAGCAGTCACCCCCGTGTCCCCTCCCAGCCCCAGGCCTCCACCCCCTTGCTTTCTGTACGGACTCATCCCCTGTGGACTCTGCATAGACGCGGATCGTGTGATGTGTGGCTCTTGGGGAGTGGAGGCTTCCTGAATTTAGCCCGATGATTTTTCTTCAGTGCAGGTGCGTGTGGCCGAATTGAGCTCCCTTCTGGGGCTGAGGATCATTCCTCTGCATATTCTCACAGTTTCTCCGGCACTCTGGGAGGCCGAGGCAGGAAGACCATAAGTGTGAGCCTAGGCCTGGGCCACTCAATAACCTAGTGAGATCCTGGCTCAAAATAACCCAAAAGGTCAGTGAGTGGCTCTGTGTGAAGGCCCTGGGTTCAACCCCTTTGCCCAGCCCACCCATGCTTTGTTTACCCATCCTTGTGCTCCTGGCTGCCCAGCTTGTGCCTACCTTGGGCACTTGTGATGACATTGCTGTCACCTTCACCCCTGGCGTCATATTCCTTGCTGGTCACTGGCCTGAGGTTTGCCCCGCAGGGAGGTCAGTTCTCCACCATCTCTGCCTCCCTGGAACCTCCCCGGTGCTGATTTGTTCCAAGTATCCTGTCATTCTTGTGCTCCAGTCCTGCACCTGCTGCCTGAGTAAAGGGTCAGGGAGTGGACAGATGGCCCTCCTCTCTCCAGAAAGCAGCACAGTACCTTGGATTTGAGTTTGAATCCTGCAGTTCAGTCATTAAGTAGCTTGTACCATCCTCCAGAGCGCCCTCTTCTGGGATACACGGTAAGGGTGCACTTGCTCCGTGCGACATTAGCTTGTAACACGTGACTTGCTCGGATCAATGAAATGAGAATGGCAGTGAGGCTCAGAGACCTGAGTATTGAAGATACTGCCAAGTTGGAGGTGCGGTTATATAGAATTAGAATTTAAAGGAACAGGGGATGACAAAATCCCTCTCTCACTTGTCTCTGCTCTCCTTCAGGGCGTTGCCCTCAGCCACACAAACTCGGCTCCCACTCTCCCGTGTGTTTTTTAGCCCCCAGAGAAAGGAAAACCAGAGGAGAGATTCCTCTCCCAGGAAAGACAGGACCTAAGAACTATCCGTGTATCTCTGCTCACATCTCATTGGCCTGCACTTAGTCACATGACCACATACAGCGATAAGGACTCCTGGGAAATGTAGTTTTTATGTTATAATAGGCAGCCATATGCCTGGTTAATAACTCCAAGGAAAAAGAGACTGGCTATCCAGGCTTGACAAGCAGTGGCTGGAATAGAAATAGGTAGGCTTGTGAGTTTCTTTTTCTTCGCTCAAGATGTGCAGAGACTGGATCCCTGAGCCCTGGTTGACCATCTTAGAAGCTCCAACACGGAGGTGTAAGCTGTTTGAGAGGCTGTGGATGGAGAAGTCCCTGACTCAGCCATCTTCATGGTGCATCAGTCTGAACTGTGACTTCCCCTCCTGCGAATTCTTCCTCACACTCTACATTACTTTCTTAGAGCTGCTGGAACAAAGTGCCACAAACTAAGCGATTTCAAACAACACAAATTTATTATTTTACACGTTAGGTGGTCCAGAATCTAAAACGATCTCGCTGGGTATGGAGCACACCTGTAATCCCAGTACTCCTCCGGAGGCTGAGGCAAGAGGATCAACAAGATTTTGAGGACCATCTGAGCTACATAGCGAGTTCAAGGCCAGCCTAGACTACATGTCTCAAAAACAAAAACGAACAAGAATGGGTCTCTCCGATGTATCACAAAGGTGTCAGCAGGGCTGGGAGCATCCTGGAAGCTTGGGGAGAGAAGCCGTGTTCTTGCCTCTTTTGCTTCTAGAGGGCCCTGTCATTACAGCTTGCAGGGGCTGATGGGAACTGACTCACGTGACACTGCACTCACTAGGGGGAGTGGCCTAGGCTGTGGCCGCTTTCCTCTCTTGAAGGTGAATCTTGTCAGTCTCTGCTCCTGTTGTGGTCACAGCTGCTTCTGGCCCTGGCCCTGGCCCTGCCCTTGTCCCTCTCTGAAGGGGCCTGTGATGACATATGGGGGCCACCTGGGAAATTTAGGGCCACCTCCCCATCTCCAGAGCCTGTGTGCAAGCACAGCTGCAGCTGCAGTCTTTTGCCATCTGAGGTCACACTACTGTCATTTGAGTGATCATTATTTGGTTACACAGTCTCTTCTTTTTTTTTTTTTTTTTTTTGGCTTTTTGAGACAGGGTCTTGCTACGTAGTTGAGGCTGGCCTTGAGCTCACTTTTGTAGCCCAGGCTGGTCTTGAAATCGCACTGATCCTCCTGCCTCAGCCTCCCGAGTGCTGGGATTACAGGCGTGCGCCACCACGCCCGGCTTACACAGTCTCTTCTAACCCCACAGCATCCCCTTTTTTTTTGTTTTCAGTGCAGGGGACTGAACCCAGGGCCTTCCCGCTAAGCTATACCTTCAGCTCATTTTCAGCTTTTAAATCTTGAGACAAGGACTTTCCAAACTAATAATGAGAGCCGGTCGTGGTGGGGCACACCTGTAGTCCCAGCACTCGGGAGGCTGAGGCAGGAGGATTGGTGCAAGTTCGAGACTAGCCTGAGCTACAAAAGTGAGCTCAAAGCCAGCCTGAACTTCACAGTGAGACCCTGTCTCAAAAAGATAAAAGAAGCAAAACCAAATTGCTAATGAGGATCCTCCTGCCTCAGCCTCCCAAGTGCTGGGGTTGCAGGCTTGCACCCAACATGGCCCCGCACGACCTGCGCCCCATCTCCGTCTCTGACTTCACTCCCCACCCTTTTCCCTTTCCCCTCTTGCCCTCCATCATGTTGTCCTCCTTGCTTCCCTTCCAGTGTGCTAGGCACATCCCTGCCTGAAGGCTTAGGCAGTGGTTCTCAACCTGTGGGTCTCGACGCTGGTGGGGGTCAAAGGGCCAAAACACAGGGGTCACTTAAAGCCATTCCAAATCATAACTGTAGAAAAATTACAGTTTTGAAGTAGCCACCAAAATTATTTTTTGGTTTGGGGTCACTGCAACATGAGGAACTGTATTGTGGGGTCACGGCATTAGAAAGGTTGAGAACCGCCGGGCAGGGTGGTGCATGCCTGTAATCCCAGTGCTTGGGAGGCTGAGGCAGGAGGATCAGTGTGAGTTTGAGACCAGCCTGTGCTATAAAAGTGAGCTCAAGGCCAGCATGAACTGCATAGTGAGACCCTGTCTCAAAAAGAAAAAAAAAAAAAAAAAAGAAAGAAAGGTTGAGAACCACTGGCGTAGAGGCTGCTGCTCCCTCTGGCTAGAATGCTCCCCCTCTAGAGCCCTGGGGGGCCCTCTTTCCCCCCTTCAGATTTCTGCTCCTTTGTCACTTTTTCAGGGAGGCCTTCTTGGCTCTTCCTAGTGCCAATCTCTGGGTCCCTGTCCCTCCTCTGTTTTCCCTGGTGCAAGACTCAGGTAGTTACTTTGTTTTGGGTCCTTCCCCCTGCACCAGGGTTCTTCCCGGACAGCAGGGGTTTGCGTTTGTTGTCTTTCCTGTCCAAAATCCAAGGGCCCCACAGTGCCTGTGGACAGCAAGGGCTCATTTATTGCTGAGTGAATGAATGGAAGGGCCATAAGCTGAGCCCACCCTGCGCTCGGGTCGGGAGCAGGACTCTGCCCTGAGCGGTGGTGGCGATGTCCAGAAGTTGGCAGCAGATTCCATGGTAGGACTTGATCTGGCTGTGGTCCAGAGGGCAGGTGGTGCCAGATCCTGCAGACTCAAGGCCAGTGAGGAGCTGGGCCTGTCACTCCTGGCCCTGTCCCCTCACCACCCTATCCTATGCGGAGCCGATGTGTGGCCAAGTCCTCTTCACCCGATCCTAACGGCCTTCTCTTGCTGGTTTTTTCCTGCAATGTGTGCCCCCAATCCAGGATGGCCCAGCTCCCTGGAGCCCTCAGGAGGGCGTGGGCACCAGCTGGCAGTAAGGGGCAGGGTCAGGGTGCAGCAGGTCCTGGAGGTGGAGAGAATGATTAGGGTTGGGGGAGGAGGGGAGGAACGGGTCCCTGAGCTACCGACTCCAGTGCCGTGGCTGCAGTGTGACCCGGAAGCCCTTCCCTCTCTGGGCCTTGTCCCTCCTCTGAATCCAAGGCCCAGATACACAGAGGTACAAACAGCAGGTGCACGGAGGGACCTGCCCGGGTGTTCCCCAGGGGCTGGACACTTCCAGCCTGGGAGGGCAGTGGGGAGATGCGAGGATACCCCCCATCAGTCCTTTCCACCGTTCCCTGGGTCCTGGGTCCCCGGTCCCCTCCACACCTGGTAGTGCTGATTCTCCGGCTCTGGCTGCAGGCGTGGGGGCGAGGTGGGGGGCTGCAAGGGAAGAGTGTGGTTGAATGGGGCTCCTGACTGCCTCGGCCCTGTCCTGGTTTTCCTTTTTGGTGCCAGGCATTAACCCCAGGGCCTTTCTTTGTAATTTTCATCCTGAAACAGGGCCTTACTATGTCCCGAAATTACCCAGGCTGGGGTCAAATTTGTGGTCCCCCTGCCTCTGAATAGCTAGTGTTGCGGGCTGCTGAATTAGATAGAAATATTATAGGCAGTCAGACAGGGCCGGCCCCTTGAGGACAATGTGGAAGACAAAGTGACTTTGCAGCTTTGCAAGAGGCAGGCACCCCTGCTGTGGGCTGGACCTTGAGACAAAAGAGTAAGGAAGGGGCCTGGGAGATGGCTCAGCAGTCTAAAGCACCTGCTTAGGCAAGCTTAGGCAGCCACAGGGACTGCGGTTTGATCCCCAGCACCACAAGCTGTGCCAGCCACACCCCCAGGGCGAGCCCCATAGTAAAAAAATAAAAAAGAAAAAGAAAGAAAGAAAGAAAGAAAGAAAAGAGTAAGTAAATGTAACCACATACTTCCCTAGGAATGCACATCAGGGATTGATCTTCCAGATAGGTATCAATCACCTTAAAAGAACCCAAAGAGTCACTAGCCCAACCCCCAACAGCAAGAGACCCTGTCCCGGCATTCTTGCCTGCTTGCTACGTGACTCCCTTCCCCATTCGGTATTGGCTTTAATCAATTTTACCTGAGCAATGGTGCTTGTAACCTCGTCAGTTGACCATAGCTTTGTCCCACCTCATGCCCACCTAGCGAGTTCCCATGGTTTTCATCGTAGACCTGCTTTGCTGCACGGTTTTCCTCTATAAAAGTCCCTGGAAGAGACAGCTTCCCAGGGACACCCACTCAGGACCCCTCTCCTGTCCCTGTGTCAGACAGGAGCTTTCTTTCTCTCAATAAATATGTTCTGCTCATTACCTCTGTTTGTTCCTAAAACTCATTCTTCAGTTTTACAGAACACGAACTTGTCCCGGGTCAAGTTGGATGATCAGCTTTCCCTACATCATTTGGAGGTTCCCGGAATCATTTGGAGGTCACCCACCCGAGATCAGTTCTTACACTGCATCACTGGGATCACAGGTGTTCACCACATCTGCCCAGCTGCCTTGCGTCCAGTCTTCGACCTCAGGTACCACCAGGCCTGGATTCAAAGTCCCCATTGCTCCTCTTTTCCCTGACTGTGGTGCTCTTGGGCAAAGGAAGTCTCTTCACTGCATGTCACTGTCCCCCTTGGACAAGTACACAAGGTTGCCCTGTCCCTGGGAGCCACGCTTGGTGGCCCAGTCACCCAGAAGGCTCAGCCTCCAGGCCACATCTGGGTTCTCAGCTTTCAGCCTTTGCCTGGTAAGCTTCTCTCTTTATGATTTGAACATAAAGATCCCTCCCTCTTTCCTGTCAGCAAGCACAAGGCCCCAGGTTTGATCTCTGATACCACAGGAAAAAAATGGACAGAGAGAGAGAGAGAGAGAGAGAGAGAGAGAGAGAGAGAGAGAGAGAGAGAGAGAGGAGAGCTATGGTGTTCAAACCAGATACCAAAGCACCCCAGGGTGCCTCCAGCAACTCAGGGGCCACTGTTGGAATCCAGCTTTAGGAAAAAGGCTGGTAATGGGACTCACGGTGGCTGAGGTCATGGGATCTACGTCACTGCGGGGGAACACAAGCGGGCCTGGAGATGGCATCACTTCATAGATGTTGTCACCTGTAGTATAGGATAAGGGGAAGGACTCATTCACTCAACTTTTCCTCTTGCTGGACCACGTGCTGGGGACACAGTGGTGACCAGGGCAGTCCAAGGTGTTCTGGGCTGGAGGCCAGCCCGGGTTCAGGAAGAGGGAAACCTCAGGGAGAGATGGGAGAGGGAGTTGCTGGGCCAGGCTCTAGGAACCCTGCGTGCCTGCATGCATGCGTGTGTGTGTGCATGCGTGTGCGCACGTGGGTGCGTGCGTGGTCTGGATCACAGAGGAGCAAGTTACACAGGAAGGACGGTGTAGGCGGTTTGTGAGGGGCCTTGAGGACCACCTTAAGGAGGTGGAGCTCTTCCAGGGGGAAAGGGAAGCCATGAGGGTGCTGGAGCGGAGGAACTGGGGCAGGGCCCTGTACTGGCTGTGGCCTGTGTGGTGGGCAGGAGCCCCGGAAAGGCAGGCTTGGGTGGGGTCTGGCTGGGGCAGGAGTGGGAGCTCTGAGGAGGTATGGAGAGGCCTGGAGGAGGCTGGGTGGTGGGACCCAGACCCCTGCTTACCAGCGTGAGGATGGGGGCTCAGCTCTGGCTCCCCTGTAGCTGTCACCCTGGGGGTTCACAGGAGGAGCCATGTCAGGACAGTGACAGAGACCAGGCAGCCCCCTAGGAGGATGGGGGTTGCTCCCTGGTCCCTCCCTCCCTTATACAGGGCAGTACCCGTGGCTCTGGCCCCTGCGGCCCCTCAAAACCAGGAGGCAGACGATGCCGCTGACGAGCAGGGCCGTGGCGGCCAGAGTCCCCA
This sequence comes from Myocastor coypus, assembly GCA_004027025.1. Lineage (NCBI taxonomy): Eukaryota > Metazoa > Chordata > Mammalia > Rodentia > Myocastoridae > Myocastor > Myocastor coypus. The sequence goes on from PVJA010014173.1 coordinate 22,285, forward strand.
CGATGGCGGCCAGCACGATGCCGGCGTTCAGGGGCAGGTGGGGGAAGGCGGCGGCGGTGGTGGCGTGCAGGTGCTTGTGCTTCTCTGCGGGAGAGAGGGCCACGTGACACCCCGGCCAGCGCGCGGGCGCCACCCACAGGGCACTCGGGTGCACTTCTTCTCTGTTTCTGGCCCAGAACTTTCTGGTTTTCAGACCGCAGCGGCTAAACCCGCGATAGTACACAACGCTCAGCCTGGCGGGGTCGGTCCCGCTGGGGACCCCCTTCGGGGCTGCGGGCTGCTGCCTGCTCGCTGTGGCCTCACATGATCGCGGGGTCGCCAGGCTCCCGGGGGTCTCTTCTAGGGACCCTGATCCCACTCACAGGCTCTGCGCTCCGCTGAGCTGTCACCTTCCAGAGCTGTCTTTTGGCTGGGGCGGGCGCTCAGTGGTGCAGCGCTTCCCCAGCAGGTACGAGGCCCATCGGTCTTCCCCGGCACCACAGAACAAGGCAGAAATGTCACAGACCTCACCTTGTACTGCCATCACCTTGGGGGTTAGCATGTCAATGCATGAATTTTGGGATAGGGGACAAACATTCAGGTTATAACACCTCCTTCCCTCAACCACTTTCTCTTGGGCTGTCCTTATGTGCCACTCTGTAGTCAGGCTGCCTCGATGGCCTCCTTTCCACATCATGCCTGCCCCGTGTACTTTTTTTCTTTGCTTGAGACAGAGTCTCAAAGCCAGGCTGACCTCAGACTAGCAGCACCCTCCTGCCTCAGCCTCCCAGAGTGTATGGCTGACAGGAGTGTACCACCTCACTGGGCTTTCCAACTGAAGGTAAAATAAAATTACTCTTGGACAGTGGCTCTCAATAGGCTTGATTTTACTCTGGGACACAAATCTGGAAATGTCACTGGTTGTCATGGCTAGGAAAGCGCCACTGGTGTGTGGTGAGCAGGGGCCACAGGCCCTGCCGACCTCCTCTGCAGGGCACCACTCACTGCTCCAAAATACTCAGAAATGTCAGGGTGCTGAGGACGAGAGACCACATAGGGCACAGTTATTGGGCCCACCCAACAACCCCAGTGCTCTGGGAGGTGTGAGGACAATCACAAGTGTGAGCCTAGGGTGGGCAGTTCAGTCCACCTCTGTCTCAGAATATAGAGAAGTGACCTGCAGAGTGCTCAGCCGGTATGTGTTGACAGGCGGGAGGAGAATGGGATGAATGGTGCTTTGCACTGGGCCTGGCTGACCTCAGGCACTGCCCCACACCCCTCAGCTTTCCCACCTCTCCCTCAGGTCCCTGGAACTCACCGGCCACCCGGACCATGGTCTTGGCCCTCATGGTCCAGGCAGGGTTGATGGTGATGGCGACTTGGTAGGTGCCATTGTCTGAAGGCTGGGCATGCCTGAGCAGCATGGAACCATTGGGGAAGCCAGTGATGTCTCGCTGACCCATAGCGTTACCATCCCTCTGGGGCCGCTGGAGCTCAGGGATGTAGGAGAACAGCCTCGTGCCTCCATCGGCCTCCTCGCCCAAGTACCAAATAAAGTCTTGAAAGGTGCTGGGGACACCCTGGACGGACAGGAGGAGGTTCTGGTTCTTTTGAGGGTGCTCTGGAATCTTCTGGATGTGGAGAGCTGCCTGGACACCTTGAGGCAGCCAGAGGGCCAGGACTGAGGCTGGAGGAAGTTATGGGGACAGCTTGAGATGGGGCGTGCCCGGCAGAGCATTCTCCTCCCCATAGATCCTGATCTGGGGCAAGAACTCCTAATGGTGTGTGCTGGAAGTAGTGTGGGCATTGATTAGTGATGTCTGCTTTGTATGTAGGCATTGAAATAGGTACTGACACCACAGATGTGCCATCCCATTGCTCCAAAAGGTTATTCTGCCCTGAGATGGTATGAGGCTTGCCCTGAAATGCTTGGGCTTTCTGAATCTATCTATCCATCCATCCATCCATTCATCTATCCACCCATCCACCCACCCACCCACCCACCCACCCATCTATCCATCCATGCAACCAGTACTTATAATGTATATAATGTATATCATACATTTAATAATACTAATAAGAACTACCATACCAACCAACCATTCCAGTGCTATATATATCATAGAAGTCCCTAGATTTCTCAACAGTAGGATACAGCAGAGAGCTGAAAACAAATAAATTCATGTTGACATCCTGGAAAATTCCACAGATAAAATGAGGATAACCAGGTATGGTTGTGCATGTCTGTAATTCCAAAACTTGGGAGGCTGAGGTGGGAGGATCACCACAAGTTTGAGGCAGCTTGTGCCTCATGGAGAGTTTGAGACCAGCCTAAACTACAGAGACACCATCTCAAAAAATGAAAACACGAAAAAAGGAACCTGTGATTCCACCACCCCGCCCAGCTCAGTCCTCTCCCCAGCATCTCCCGCTCCTCCTGAGGAAGCTTCTGTGGGAGCTAAGTCCCTTGTGACCCCAGCCCTCCAGGGTGGTCCCCTCCTTACCTGATAGCAGGAGCCCCATGGAGAAGCAGCTCAGCAGGGTTCCTGTGAGAGTCTCCATCTTAGGGCCTGTGGCGATGCCAAGGGCCACAGTCAGGCCTGGCTCTCTGCAGCAGTCCAGTTCAGTGGAGGTTGGGGTGAGGGTGAGATTCTCAAGATACCCGAAGCCAGCCCAGCTTCTGTGCCACCTTCAACAGCCGGGCAGCAACAGTGACACTGGCCGAACCAGTTCCCCAGGGTGCCTGGGAACTTGCTGCGCTTCCCAGGCTCCTCCTTGGTCCTTTCGGTCTCTTCTTCCCATCAGCAGCCCCGTGGGTGATCACAGCCGTGTCACTGCAGCCTCAGGTTGAGCAATCCTCTGCCATTCATTTTTCATGACAGCTGCTGCCACATGGGGAGACTGAGGCCTAGGGGACAGGCACATCTTCCAGGAGGGAGATGTAGAGGTAGGTGGTGCAGTACCCAGGGCTGGCTCACTCTAAAGTACTTCACTTTTTTTCCCCCCTTCATTTAGTACTAGGGACTGAATGCAGGGCTTTTGCACTGAGCTGTATCACCAGTCCTTTCCTTGTCTTTTATTCAGGGACAGGATCTTGTTAAGTTGCTAAATCAGCCAGGCTGAGCTTGAGCTTGTGATGCTCGCAGGGTCCTGGGGTTACAGACATGCACCACCATGGGTGGCTTCTCAGTTTTTTCAAAAGCATTCATTCATCCCAGTATGTTCCCTCTGCCCACTTGCATGGGACTGTGATGACAGAGACCTCCCGGTGGCTCTCAGTCCTCAGAGGGCTCACTGTCCTGCAGCAGACCCAAATGATGGGGACCCAGAAGGGTCATCCCCATAGCTGGGGAGAACCCCAGGGATGCCTACCTGGTCTGATGGGCTGGGAGGGCTTTCTGGAGGAGGCGACAGCTCAGCCAAGAACTGGGATGGCACAGAAATGGGACAGATGATGGGTGGGGTGGGGTGGGGTGAGCGTTCCAGCCGTGTGACAGTGCAGGTAGAGGCAGAGGCTGAGACAGCTGGCTGCGGGCATTGAGCAAGCTGCATGCTCCTGGGCTGGGGCAGCCGGAGGGTGGAGGAGGCAGGTGCAGGCATGGTTTCGAACTCATAGTGATCCTCCTCCCTCAACCTCCAGAGTGCTGTGGGTTTTGTGTATGTGTGTGTGTGTGTGTGTGTGTGTGTGTGTGTGTGTGTGTGTGGAACTGGGGGATTGAATTCAGGACCTGAAGCTTGCCAGACAAGTATGGAGTGCTGTGAATACAGGCATGTGCCACCACACCGGCTGCTGCCTGGCTTTGAACTCTGTTGGGTCAGAGCTTGGATGGTGGAGGGTCCAGGCTTGAGCTGTCTGATATTGTAGCTGTCA
>PVJA010014173.1:31358-48218 GCA_004027025.1 Myocastor coypus
CTTTTGTAGCCCAGGCTGGTCTCAAACTCACACCAATCCTCCTGCCTCAGCCTCCCAAGTGCTGGGATTACAGGTGTGCACCTCCATGCCCAGATTCTTGCTCATTCTCAATCTCACTCTCTTTTGCTCTCTTTTGCATTATTAAAAAGAAGAGCCCTCTCCCCACCTGTAACTCTGCCACTCTTGGTGGCTGATTCAGGAGGACTGAAAGTCCAAGCCCAGCCTGGCCAACTTACCAAGGCTGAGGCAGGAGGATCGGTGCGAGTTTGAGACCAGCCTGGGCTACAAAAGTGAGCTCAAGGCCAGCCTGAACTGCATAGTGAGACCTGTCTCAAAAAAGACCAAAAAAAAAGTAAATAAAGAACCCAGGCTTATTACAGCACATTTATAAACAGTGCCCAAAAGAACAGAACCAAGTTCAATCTAGCAGCTACCTGGAGGTGGGCATTAGTCACTAACAGCCTTCATCCTGGTTTTGCCCCATCCCATTCTTCTGGCCAACGATTGGTTGAGTGGTGGCCAGTTCTGGCCAGTGAGATCAGAGAGGATGCTGCTGGGAAGGGAAACTACTCAGAGGTTCAGGCAGGAAGGGATGCACCGCCTCCCTGATGGGAGCCTGGAAACAATGCCTGGAGCATAGCAGCCATCTTGGCACTGACGGGAAGACGATGCCAGGATGTTGAGGAAGACAGGGTAAACCGAGAGAAGCACGACTGAATTTACAAAGAGTGCCTGGGGAGATCCAGAAAATCCAAGTCCTTGTTTTCAGCGCCAGCCAGGAGGCGGAGGGGCAGGGGAGCAGCTTCTGCCCTTGTGACTGAAACATTCTCCCCTTCTCCTTTTTTACAGAATCCATCCTTTGGTTCATGACTTGAATCTGTTCCTGAAAGTTTTGCATCTACAAGGGACTGGGAAGATGCTTTTTTCCTGTAAAGAACTAAAAATTGTTTTTCATTGTGGTAAGGTACATGTAAAACCTACCATCTTGATAGCTCAGCCTGCCCTGAGGGTGGGACTGGCGCAGCATGTCGTGCTAGGGAACGAACCACGATCCCTGCAGCCACCTAAGCTTTCCTAAGCCGGCAGCACTTTAGACCACTGAGCCATCCTGCTGGCCTAAAGGATCCAATTCTAAGCCAGTCTCTATGGTGGCAATGTTGTGCAGCCATTGACGGTGTCTAATTCCAGAATATTCCATCCTCCAGAGGGAAACCTCAAACCCGTGAAGCGCCTGCTTCCTGTTCTCTCCCCCTTCTATCCAGGCAGCTGTCACTCTGTTTCTATCTCTATGAATTTGACTGCTCTGCATATTTCATGATGAAATCACACAATGGACATTTTTCCCCCCAGTACTAGGGATTGAACCCATGACCTTCATCCTGAGCTATGTTCTCAGCCCTTTGTCTTCTTATTATTTTTTAAAATTTTGTGGCAGGGTCTCAAAGTTGTGGAGTTGCCCAGGCTGAGCTTGAACTTGTGATTCTCCTGCCTCAGCCTCCCTGAGTGCTAGGATTGCAGGCTTCTGCCATCATGCTGAGGTTGTTGCTGTACAGATAGAACTGTCTGTGCTGTGAGCCAAAGGCCCATGTCGCCAGGGGACAGGAGTATCCTGCACAGGGCCCACCACAAACAGCGACATCGTTCTGGATGTGTGTGGTATACATTTGCTGCCTGAGCATGGTGAGGCTTGCTGTCAGCTGAGGACAGACAGCTGAGGGCCTAATACCCCCCAGATATCTGGGTCCCCCTCTCTGGGCTCTGTGATGCTGTGAAGAAACTTGGCAAAGAGAGTTTGCAGATGCGATGAAGCTCTGGCAGTAGGGTGTTGGCCCCATATTATCAGGGGGCCCTGCAGTGACCACAGGGTCCTCATAAGGGGCAGGGGTCACAGTTGGATGGGGGATGACAAGCCAAGAGATGCAGGGGGCTTCTGGAAGCTGGAAGTCACAGGGACCGATTTCCTCTCATGCCTCCAGGAAGGAGCAGGTGCCTGCCAACAGCCGACTGTGGCCTGCTGGCCTCACTTCGGGCTTCTGAGCTCTAGGACAAAGATGGAACTGGTGTTTGGAGGATGGGATGGAGCCCCGGCCTCATGCATGCTAAGCAAGAAGCCACTAAGCTCATGCTAATATGGTTGGCTTGCTGGTTCTCAGTATATGATTTGCTAGTTTTGCAAAAAACAAACAAAACAAAACACCTTTTATTTATTTATTTATTTGGTATATGGACTCACTAAGCAGCTCAGACTTGTAGTGATTTTCCTGTCTCAGCCTCGCAAGCTCTGGGATTACAGGTGTGTGCCACCACTTCTGGTTTTGGGGCCAGTACAGTGTGCTTGGGGTTCTGGGGCCTGGGCGGCATGTGGTACTGGGGATAAACCTGAGTCCTTGTGTTTACCAGGCAGGCATTTAGGCCACTGAGTCATTTTTCCAGCCCTACTAGGTTCTTTTTTTTTTTTTTTTTTTTTTTTTTTTTTTTTTTTTTTTTTTTTTTTTTTTTTTTTTTTTTTTTTTTGCTGTAACACAACTCACTTTTAAAAAGTTGTAAAAGCAAAGAAAACAAAATTGGACATGTTGGCTTTTTTATTTTATTTATTTTTAATACTGGAGAGTGAACTCACCTGTCTTCATACTGAGCTGCATTCCCAGCTGTTATGGTGTATGTCTAGCTGTCCCCCCAAAGCCTCGTGCAAACATAGGACGGGGGCTTCTAGAGTTTGAGACATGATTCACCATCCCTGGGATTATGTGTTTTAGTTCTGATGGGGTTATCTGTCTGAGTACAGCTGGGATTACGGGTGTGGCCTAGGGTGGATAGGCTAAGGCAGAGAGCCTGATTGGAATATAAAGAGAGACGGAGAGAGACTCAGGCTGTTGCTCTCTGCTCCCTTGGTTGTTCCATTGTCTCTGTTGCTGTTGTTGCTGTCCTGCTACCATGAACTGGATGCTCTCTGCCCTGTTCCACTCAGCCTTGGGCCAGCTGAATATGGACTGAAACCTCCAGTAACTGTGAGCTAAATAAACCTTTTCTTCTTTCCTTTTGAATGTCGGGTATTTGTTCCAGCAACGAGTAAAAGTAACTAAGACACCAGCCCATTTGTTTATTTAATTTTATTTCAAGACTGGGTCTCACTCAGCTTCAACCTGAGATCCACCTATCTTGGCTTCTCAGGGAGTGCTGGGATTCCAGGCCCATGCCACCACACGGGGCCATGTGAGTCCTTTTAAAGTGCACAATTTGGTGGCAGTAATGACATTCGCAAAGTTGTGCAGAACTGGATAGTTGTATGCAAAAGAACAAACTAAGAATGAATCCCTGGTGGGTTTTTGTAACTTGTCCGTGTTGTCCAATTGAAGGATTAAAGACAGAGGAGGGGAAGAGCAGCAGAAAGGTGTGGGAGAGCCCTGGTGGGGAGGCTCTGCTGTTCCTCTAGACTGTGGGCCTTATATCCTCAGCCCTGGTTCAGTCCCATATGCTGAACATCCACATAAAACTCTGTTCCCTTGGGCCAGGGAGATAGCTCAGTAGCGTAAGTGCCTGCCTGGCAAGCACAGGGTCCTGAGTTCAATCTCTGGTACCGAAAAACAAAGCAAAACAAAAAAAGCCTCTGCTCCCTTAGTGACCTCAAAAGGCACCCTAAGGGTAGCATCTGAGATAGCAAAATAAATAGGCTTTAAGGAGGGGCTGGGACACACAGAGTAACAGCCGGAAAATCGCCTGTCTCCTCAGCACTGTCTCTCCGCTACTTTTGTCCCCCCCACCCCCAAGGTCCTGGTCCTTCCCGTCTCCCCTCCCTGCTCCTCTCTGTTGTACCCTCTCAGTGCTCTCCCAAGCAAATCTTAATCCTGCTCCACTGTGTTCTCTTGCAGCCTCCAAGCTCACTGGCCTTCTCGTTCACTCTTTTGCATGATGGGGATGGAGCTCTAGGCCTGACTAGGTGGGGTCTCTACCTGCGAATGCCCCCCAGTCCCTCACAGGCCTTTTAAATCAACTTAAGCAGCAGCATCTGAGCAGCTCTGCCTCACGGAGTTGTATAGCTGCAGGGGCACCAGCAAACGTTGCTGGAGCCAATAGCTCTGGCATAAGTTCATGTCTAGGGGCCCAGCGGGATGGCTCAGTGGTCTAAAGCGCCTGCTTGGGGAAGCTTGGGCGGCCATTAAAAAAAAAAAAAAAAAAAAGAGTGAATAAACAAACAAAGGTTCTGAAACAAGAAAAAAGAAAAAAAAAGTTCATGTCTACCGCCTGCTGTTCCTTGTTCTCCAACAACCTGAGCAGCTGCCTGGGGCCTGCGCTCCAGCCTCTTTCTGTTTCTTGCAACTTCAGGAACTGGACTGAGATTTGGAAGCTCAGTAGCAGAAACATTCAGCATGGGCCATTCAGCAGTAAAAGGGCTCCCCTGGCCCAGGGGAGATCTGGCCTTTTGTCTCTGTGCCTGGGGGTCATCTTGAAGTCTTTGCACAGCCTGCTGAACAGTTTATCTGAGGATCTAGGTGGTCCTGGGAGCCCATCCTAGGGGTGTCCTTCATGGTGGGGCTGGGAGCAGACGTATGGGAGAGATCGAGGAAGGGGCTGGGCCATGGAGGCAGGCGAGGCCTCCTGCGTGCTGCAACGTCACTGCTGGAAAGGCGGGGCTTAAAGAGCAGCACCTCTCGAGTGCCCTCCCCCAACCTTTAGCTCTAACTTCTTGTTCTGGTCCAGACAAGATTGGCAGCTATGAGGCATGGTGATGCACCCCTGTAATCCAGCATAGGGGGGCTGAGGTAGGATTGCTGCGAATTTGAGGTCAGCCTGGGCTATAAAGCGAGTTCAAGCTGGGCATGGATAGCACACGCCTGTAGTCCCAGCACTTGGAAGGCTGAGGCAGGAGGATCTCTGCGAGTTCGAGACCAGCCTGGGCTACAAAAGTGAGCTCAAGGCCAGCCTGAATTGCATAGCGAGACCCTGTCTCAAAAAGACAATAAATAAATAAATAAATAAATACATAAATAAATAAATAAACAAACATAAAGCAAGTTCAAGGCCAGCCTGAACTGTGTAAGGAGACCATGTCTCAAAAAGACAAAGAGGGCTGGGAAGATAGCTTGGTGGTGTGCACACCCGTCTAGCAAGCACAAGGTCCCGAGTTTGATCCCTGGTATCGCATGCTGTGCAGGCCTTGGAACACGGGCGGACTATGCTGCTTGCTAGGCGGCCCTTGCCCAGGTGGGTGAGGTTCCTCTGCCAAGGCTTTATTTGTGCCAGATCCAGTGGTCGCTGGGCCTTGATCCTTCCACAGGGCAGTGTATCGTTGTTTTGTTTTGTTTTTTGTCTTTTTGAGACAGGGTCTCGCTATGCAGTTGAGGGTTCCTAGGGTGAGGCCTGACCAGGATCCATTCCCAGAGACATGTAGAAGCCATGGCCACAATGAAGAGCAGATGTCTAACTCATGAACTTGCTGGAAGATGGTAGAACTGAACACTGAGTAACGACACAACCCATTGGGCCACTGCAAAAACGGAGACTATTATGAGAGCCACTAGAGCCCCAGAGAAGAAGGCATTTCTTTCTGGCCTACAAGATGTCACAGGGGGACAGAAAATCTAACACAGGCTCCTGTGTCTTCCAAACTATCTGCTTCTCCTGCTGAAAAGGAACCTCCTCCAAACCTACAGGCTCAAGTTACCTTTGGACCACAGGGATAAAGGAAAGACAGCACAGTGACACTGAGGAGCACTTTGCCCAGCTGCACAAGGCAGCAGAGAGCGAGCTCAAGGGACAGAAAGGGCCAACGGGGAGCCCGATAAGGCAATGGTGGTTGAAAAACAAAAAGAGATCCTCGCTCTGAAGAGTTTTGAGAAAGCTGCTGCTGACAAGGCAGAGGTCCAGCCGGGGATGGGACGGGTCTGCGGCAATGCTGAGAGCACACTGCGAAGCAGGGAGCGGGAGAACCAGGCCTACTGGGCAGCAGCAGCTGGCAGTGGAGAGGGAAGAGCGGAGGAAGCTGAACAGCTCAACACCAAGGCGAAAGAAACCCGAAGCCGGAAGCTTGCAGGAACAAACAGAACAAGAGCAGGCGCCACAGCTACAGCTGGCCCCAGAGACCGCCCAGAAGGGACCGGACAGGGGAAGGAGAAAACACAGGAGCTCTGTAGGATGACAACCTGAGGAGAAAGAGGTGACCATGGAGGCTTAAGAACACCCTGAAGAGGGCCGGGGAGATGGCTCAGGGGCGTGAGTGCCTGCCTGGCAAGTGCAAGGTCCTGAGTTTGACACTCCCCCTCCCCGTTCTGCCAACCCCCCAAACAAACAAACAAACAAACAAAAACCCACCCTGAATAGAAGACACCACAGTCTCACCGGCAGATGGAAGAAATGGAGGGTCTAGAGCAGTTGACCAGAAAAGACACCACTAACTGTCAAACCTGAAGATGACTTTGTAGCCAGGGCTCTTTTGCCAGCACAGCACAAAGTTTTACATCTGACTCCAACTATGAAAAGAAATGAAATGCAAACATTTTTACAGCTCTGAGATGCCGTGTGGGTCCCAAGGGAAGTGATGGGTGTAGACTACAGGGAAACTGAAGAACTAGAGCAACAGAAGCCAGAAAAAAAATCAAAAGCCAGGAACACAAAGTGGGTTGCTATGAGCCTCATCCATGAGCCGCCCTCCCAGAGGCCCCAAGTTTACTCTCCAAATAAAAAAGCCTGGTTTGTCCAGAAAGCTAAAATATATATGTTTTATGTTTATTTACAATATAAATATATAAATAAAATCTATGTTATTATACTGCAGTAATAAAATAATATATTATTTTCTATAACAAAGCAAAACAAAGCATAATACAGTTACTGGAGGAGCTACAGCCATAAGCCGAGGAGGCAGAGGAAACTGTGACAGAGACTGGGAAAACATACAAAACAGGTAAGCCTAGCATGGCCTCCAGATAACAGCTTATCACTTCTCAGTGTTTAAAAGATTACACATCAGGGGCTGGGGAGATAGCTCCGAGGCACAAGTGCCTGCTGGGCAAGTGCAAGGTCGTGAGTTCGAACCCAGGTCCCCCCCCCCAAAAAAAAGATTACACATCAGAATTGAAGCACCGACCCCAAAACATGACACACTCCCTCAGTCATGTTCTGTGTGGCCTCTCTGCCTACTGCACGAGTGACCTCAGGCTTCCTACCTAGCCCTGCTCACAGCACTCGCCTACTTCCCTCCCTTCTTACTGTCCCTCCCCCTCGAGCCATGCCCTTCTTCATCAGTTATTCAAACCCCAGGTGTGGCCTGGGTGGAGGCCTCTATTCTAGACAGCTGTCATCCTGGCTTAGGGCCCCCGGGCTCCCCGTAGCTACAAGGATGCCTTAGTGTCTTTATTCGTACCATGGACTGTACCGGAAGCAGGAGATTGGAATAACTCGCTAGAATTCCCAGAACTATTCCATGGGATTACAAATAAAAACCCTTTGGACTGTGATGAGGACCAGGAAGGACTCTTTATAATCCTGTGACAAGATTGGGCCACCATGAGAGATGACAGCCCTGCTCTGGTCACCCCGGAAGCTGAGCAGTCTACACACAGCAGAAGCTTAAGGATCAACATGGAGAATGAACAGCAACAACATAAATCTCTCATTCCTTGTTATCATTCTGCCTCTGGCCAATAGGGAACCAACTTCTCCCACCTCCTTAACAAGGTAAATGAGGACAGCAATGCTCTCCAATAAAACCTGTAGGAAAGGATCAAAGTGGGGATGGAAGGGCTGGGGAGATGGCTTAGTAGAATAAGCGCTTGCCTGGCAAGTGCACGGGCCTGAGTTCAATCCCTGGTTCTGGAAAAAAAAAAAAGTGGGGAGTGAAGTGGTACCTAAACAGCAGTCCCCCTCAAGCCTTGCCTCCTCCCCTGTAGCCCTAAGAAGTTAGGGCTACAGGGGAGACAAAATTAGAAGCTATGGCTGGGCATGGAGATGCATGCCTGTAATCCCAGCAGTTGGGAGGCTGAGGCAGGAGGAACTCTCAGAGTTCGAGGCCAGGCAGAATTACACAGTAAAACCCTGTCTTAACACACACACACACACACACACACACACACACACACACACACACAGTAGCTATGTTCTATAAACAGAGTTTATGTTATTGTCATAGAACTCATAAAGCTATTTTCTTTCAAGGCTAAGTTATTGCTATGGTTTGTGTCTAGATCCCCCCGCAGAGCCCCATATCACCCGAGTAGTTCCAAGGTAGTTCAATGTAGAATGTGCCATTGACGGGCAGTGCAATCTGGGATTAAGGGTGGGTGGTGGCTGGAGCAATCCACTGCCCTGGTTCTAGCAGTCTGTATAAGAGAAAGGTGACAAAGAGAGGCTCGTTTCCCCCTTTTTGCTCTTCCTGTTTTTGCTGTCTTTGGCCACCATGAACTGCTGCCCCTCTGCCCTGTGCCACTCTGCCTCCATAGTATGGACTGAAGCCTCCATAAACTGTGAGCCAAACAAACCTTTTCTCCCTTAACTTTGGGCCCAGGCATTCTGTCTCAGCAAAGAGAGAACTAAGACAGTCTTAGTTCGCCCCCTCTCTTCTAGTTTCTTTTTTTTTTTGTCTTTTTAAGACAGGGTCTCACTATGCAGTTGAGGCTGGTCCTGAGCTCACTTTTGTAGCCCAGGCTGGTCTCGAACTCGCATCAATCCTCCTGCCTCAGCCTCCCAAGTGCTGGGATTACAGGCGTGCGCCACCACGCCCGGCACTCTTCTAGTTTCTAAAGCCTGCCCTCTTTAGCCACGGGTACACAATAATAAAGCTGGAATCTTTCCTTTGTCTGAACGCCCAGCACTTCAGATGTGAGCTTGGCTGGGTCCATGTGCTCTAAAATCCTGGAGAGAAATCCTCCTTTCCCCCATTGGTCTCTCTGACCTCTCGGGTCAAGTCAGTGTTATCCCTGCAGAAGGCAGTGCCCGTCTCCCTGCCCTCTGCCCTCTGCCACTTGTCCTTTGGCTCATTTTAATCCCCGCTGTAGCTGGGGAGATAGCTCAGTAGAATAAGTGCTTGCTGGGCAAGCACAAGGTCCTGAGTTCAATCCCTGGTACTGAAAAAAAAAAAAAAAAAAAAAAGTAAAACAATTAATCCCCGCTGTATTCCCAGCATCCATGAGTGACAGCATTTCTGAGCTCCATGCCTCCTTGCTGGAACCTGTGCTGCTCATCACCCTGGGGGACACAGTCATATCTTGACATCTGGCCAGAAGGTGGTCCATAACTTGGGAAACATCTTCAGCCATCACTACAGGATGCAGCCATCCCCTGTGACACTCAGTCCTGATGTGTCAACTCGTGTCCACTTCACAAGTTTGTTTGCTCACTGATTTCGAATAGCAGACCTAGGTGGGAGATAGTCACGTTAGCCTCGGAGTTCTCTGGAATAAAATCAGAATCTTTGCACTTCTATGGAATGTGCAAAAAAAAAAAAAAAAAAAGCCTCTGCCCAGTCGTCTCTGTGGAATCCAGTAGTGCAGGGCTCTTCAAAGAGTGGTGACTGAGGGAACACATAATCAAATGCAGAGCCTTTGCCACAGCACACCTGGCTCCCAGGGGCTGCGCCACTTCAGCGAATGAGCTCTGTGGGCCTTCTGGGTGGGAAGAGATGCGACTTGAGGTGATAGGAGGAAAGGTCCAGGCTCCTGAGCTTGTCCTGTGTGCATCTATCTCATAGGAGGGACCTGCCTGCAGGTCTCTGATTCTTTTTTTTTTTTTTTTGGTGGGACCAGGGTTCGAACTCACGACCTTGCACTTGCCCAGCAGGCACTTGTGCCTCGGAGCTATCTCCCCAGCCCCCAAAGAATTTTTTATTTTATCTATTATTTTTATTCTTGTTTCAGAACTTTTGTTTATTGACTCATTTTTATGGCCGGCTCAGCACGCCCCGAGGGCAGGGCTGGCGCAGCATGTGGTGCCGGGGATCAAACTGCGGTCCCTGAAGCTGCCCAAGCTTCCCCAAGCAGGGGCTCTAGACCACTGAGCCATCCTGCCGGGCAGGTCTCTGATTCTTCACTCCCCCTCTCAGCGCACGCCACACTCACCTTGTTTACTCTGTTTGGCCCGTTTGTCCCACTTACTCCATTTGCCCTGTTTTCAGGGGAGCTGGGCCTGGAATGACCTGAGGAGAGGGAGAGAAGATACTGCTGGGAAGAATGGCATAGTGGGTTGTCTGTGCCTCACCGTCCTACACCCTTCTCTTCAGTGGACCCTGAGGGTGTGACCCTTGTGGCTATTAAATAGCAAAGGTGCATGTGCTATCTGGAAAGCCAGCATCCGGTTATTTGTTTGGTTATGAAATAGAAAACATGTTTTGTGGCAGAGTGTTAGTGCACACCTGTCATCCCAGCACTTGGGAGGCTGAGGCAGGAGGATCACTGCCAGCTGGCGATCAGCCTGGGCTACAAAGCGAGCTTAAGGCCAACCTCAGCTGCACAGCAAGACTCTGTCTCAATCAGACCAAAACAGGAAAAAAGCCGGGCGTGGTGGCTCATGCCTGTAATCCCAGCACTCGGGAGGCTGAGGCAGGAAGATTGGTGGGAGTTCGAGACCAGCCTGGGCTATAAAAGTGAGCTCAAGGCCAGCCTCAACTGCATAGCGAGACCCTGTCTCAAAAAGAAAAAAAAAATGTCATGCATAGGGCTGAACTTCCCCATCTTTTAGGAGCTGCTTGAGCTTGGAGCCAGGGACTTAACTTCTCTGTACTTCAGTTTTCTCAGTTTCCCACAAGCTTATTCCACAGACAGTAAGTGTCTGCCCTGTGTCAGGTCTATCTGAGGGGCTGATATAGCTGTGAAGGGGAGACAGAAATTCCCACTCCTGTGGATTTTTATTTTTTTAAAATTTTTTATTTTATTTTCTTGTTTCAGAACTTTTGTTTGTTTGTTTATTTATTTTTATGGCTAGCCCAGCCTGCCCTGAGGGCAGGGTTGGCACAGCACGTGGTGCTGGGGATTGAACCGCGGTCCCTGCAGCCTCCTGCAGGCGCTTTAGACCACTGAGCCATCCTGCCAGGCCCCTCCTGTGGATTTTTAATAATAATGACATTAGGAAGAGCAGCCATGATCACAGTCAACATGCACTCAGCACGTGACCTGCACTGGGTCACATGGTGTGCTAACGTGTCACCTGTACTACCAGGTATAGTTACTTCTGCTTACAGATGAGGAAATAGCACAGGGAGGAAGCCATTTACCTATGGTGGCAAACAACAAGGGAGCTGCCACACTTTGAAACTGTTTCCTTTCCATGCCTCTTGTTTTTGTTTTGGCCTTGAACTCAGTGATCCTCCTGCCTCAGCCTCTCCACGGCTGCACTGCTGGGATTATAGGGGTGCACCATCATGCTCCGCTCCCAGCAAACATTTCTCTTAAGCGCTTCTGTGTTTTCAGGTACTAGGTGGTGTGGGCGAGACACAGGCAAGACTCGGACAGGGCCCATCTTGCCTTGCTGGGCTCATGGGGCACTGGGCCAAGCTGGAGCTGGGCCAGGAGTCGGTGCTTGGCCCACTCTGGGGCATCTGGGAACTTCCTAGAGGATGGGAATCTGGCTGGCAAGTGAGGGGTCGACTGTGTGTCTTGGTTGAGGGAAGAGCTTTATGATCAAAGCCCTGGCAGTAGTAGGTGCTGTGCTGCAGTGGCTGGGGGACACCAGAGGGGGTCAGGCTGGGAGGTGGGGACTCACCGCTACGTCGACAGCAACTGTGATAAATCACGAAACCTCCTATAACTAAAATCACCAGAACCGCAATGATTATGATGAATATGATGTAGCTTCCCTGCTGCCCTGGAGGCGGCTCTGCAAGAGAGGAAGGAAAAGACCTTTAAAGGGTAAGAAGCACCTGGCTGACCGTGCCCTTTACTTCTCATGCCTGGGTTTCCTCTAGGGTGTGCCCACCTGCGGGGCTGGGAGGCACAGGTGCAATGGAGGCCAGGAGAGGCGGGAGTGGAGAGATAGGGGGATGGGGTGGTGGGGTGGGTGGGAGTGTGTAGGGGGTGAGACCTGGCCTAGACCTGGCCAAGCGGAACTTTGTATTCTCTCGCACTGCTGTGGTTGGTTCCCCTGGGCCCCTCAGAGCCAGCTTTGGTAGAATTGGCATCGATCTTTTTTTTTTTTTTTTTTTCTTTTTTAAAATGTATTTAGAGCAGGGTCTACAGGGTTGCACTACACAGATGGGACTAACAGTGATCCTCCCGATTTCAGCCTCCCAAGTGCTGGGATTACAGGCACACACCTCTCACTGCACTCCAGGGGCAGGGCTGGCATGCAGGAGACCGAGTCCCCATCTCTCCCCTCCCTAGAGGGGTGCTTTAGTCCGCTGAGCTATCTGGCCAGCTCTGGAAATCAAATCCTTAAGAAATGAGATTTTCTTCCTCCTCCTCCTCCTCCTCTTCCTCCTCTTCCTTCTCCTCTTCTTCCTCCTCCCCTTCCTCCTCTTCTCCTCCTGCTCCTCCTCCTCCTTCCTCCTCCTTCCTCTTCCTCCTCTTCCTGTTCTTTTTTTCTTTTTTTGAGACAAGGTCATGCTACATAGTACAGGCTGAACTCACTGCATAGCTTAGTCCAGCCTTAAAATCACAGCTATTCATTCTCCTGCCTCAGCCTCCTTTGCCTGGTATTTCTTACCAAACTATGTCTCTTCCTCTCTTCCAGGGACACCTCGAAGGGAGCAGCCAGGGGACACCATAGTCATCATGACTGTGATCCTGGCTGTGCGGGTTCTGCTTGGAGTGTCCTGCTTTATCACTACTGCTGCAGTGCTAGGGTTACAGACACTCCCAGCATCCATCTCTCTTCCTTTTTTTCCTTCCTCTGTCTTTCCTTCTCTCTCTCTCTCTGGTTTTTTCTGTCATTCTTTCTCTCTTTCTGTCTTGGACCTTCCCTTGCTCCTTCTCTCCCTCCCTGTTTTCTTTCTCCCTCCCTTGTGCTAGGAGCTGCACCCGGGGCCTTGGCACTGAGCTGCATTCTCATCGCTTCTCATTTTCTCTTCTGACGCACGGCCCCACTCACTCACTCAGCTCAACTTACAGTTCTAACTCGGCTTCCCAGCGTGCGGGGATGAAAGGTGTGAGCAAAAAAATCTGGTTTATTTTATTTATTTATTTAAAAGATTTTTTATTTTATTTATTTATTCTTGTTTCAGAACCTTTGTTTGTTTATTCACTCATTTTCATGGCCGGCTCAGCCCACCCTGAGGGCAGGGCTGGCACAGCATGTGGTGCCAGGGATCGAACCTCGGTCCCTGAAGCCGCCCAAGCTTTCCCAAGCAGGCGCTTTAGACCACTGAGCCATCCCACCGGGCCCCCCTATCCATCTTTTTTTTTTGTCTTTTTGAGACAGGGTCTCGCTATGCAGTTGAGGTTGGCCTTGAGCTCACTTTTGTAGCCCAGGCTGGTCTTGAACTCACACCGATCCTCCTGCCTCAGCCTCCCGAGTGCTGGGATTACAGGCGTGCGCCACCATGCCCGGCGCTAGCTTTGATTTTTGAAGTGAAGATATTCCCGAGAGCAAGTGAGATAATTTAGTGGACTAAGCTTCTGCCTAGGCAAGTGCAGGGACTGGGGTTCAAATTTCAACACCATAAGCCCTGTGCCATGTGCTGGCCCTCCCCCCGCCGATAATGGGCATGGTGGTGCACACCTGTAACTCCAGCACTGGGGAGGCTGGAACCAGGAGGATTACTACAAGTTCAAGCTGTGTAGTGAGAACCCATACCAAATACATTAAAGGGATGAGAGAGACAGAGGGAGACACAGAGAGAGAGAGAGAGAGAGAGAGAGAGAGAGAGAGAGAGAGAGACAGAGACAGAGACAGAGAGAGAGAGAGAGAGAGAGAGAGAGAGAGAGAGAGAGACATGTGCCCTGGCACCCAGAAACCTGCAACCAGACCAGACCTCAGCACTTTCCCAAGTCTTCTGATGGGCCATAGCCTGGTGGGATCTGCAGGCACGTATTACCTGGCTGTCTGTACCTCTCCTAAAAGAGTGCTCCTGTGTACTGGGCCGGGCTGACCAGTTGCTATTCCTCCTTAGCCACACTGTGAGTAAATGAAATTCCCCATTTGTGGGTTTTCTCATATTTCTCTCTCTCTCTCTCTGTTAGTGGTACCAGGGATTGAACTCAAGACCTTGTGCTTGTCAGGCAAGCACTTACTCCACTGAGTTACTTCCCTGGCCCAACTTTTTTCGTTTTAGTGGTGCCAGGGATCAAGCCTGGGCCCTTGCATATGCAAGACAGGCCCTTATGCCGCTGAGCTATCTCCCTGGCCCTTTTCTCCTATTTCTGAGAGTGGGCAGGTGAAGGGACCCAGACAGTTGGGACCCAGATCCAGGCCTCTGACTGGGATATTAGTGACACTGGGGTTGTGGCCAGAGCTACTCAAAGCAGTGTTTCTATTCCTGGGATTGCTAAATAGGTTGGATGCTACCTCCTGCAGTGCTGAAGGTGCAGGGTTCTAAGAATAGAGCTCCCCTAAGAGTAAAGCCAGCATAAGGAAACCAGAGATAAGGAACGTTAAGAAAGTTCCTAGGGCATCTGCTTGGAGCAGCTGGATCTAACTACAGCTGGATGTGTATTTTTTTTTCTTGTTTCAGAACTTTTGTTTGTTTATTTATTTATTTTTATGGCCAGCTCAGCCTGCCCTGAGGGCAGGGCTGGCGCAGCATGTGGTGCCAGGGATTGAACCGCGGTCCCTACAGCCGCCCAAGCTTTCCTAAGCAGGCGCTTTAGACCACTGAGCCATCCTGCTGGGGCCCTGAATGTGTATTTTTAATAATGCTCTTTGCTGTGGGGTGGGGGTGGGGGGCTTGGATTCCTCTGAGCCAGGCGGCTGTCAACTGCAATCAGTACAGCTCTGCCTACGACACCAGGAAAGGCCTTTATGGAGCCCCTTAGGGCAAAGGGGTCCACTGTCCCCCTGGCCTGTGCTGGCAAGGGAGTGTACCCCAGGAAGAAAGGTGCGGTTGGCACAGTGGAGGTGAGCAGGAAGCCACGTTGTCTCCTGACATTGCTTGGCCTAGGCATGGAGCCGAGGTGGCATTCCTGAGCCACGCACCCTGCCCAGACCTCCAGCTGCGGGCAGCCCAGCAGCCATCTCCCCTCTGGTGACTCCTCCTCCTCCCCACTCCTCACCTTTGAGCCGGATGGTCACCTTCCCCTGGCCAGTCCCTACAGCATTGGTAGCCAGGCAAATGAAAGTGGTGTTCACAGACTCATCAACGGTTGGGATGAAAAGCTGTCTGCCCTGGACCTGGGCAGAGAGCGGCAGAGTCCCTGTGGTCCTGGAGGAGACAGCAGGTGAGAAAGGGGCCCCCTGCTGAGCCCTAGGGTGACAGCAACTGAGCACCCTCCGTGCAGCCTCCCGCAGTAGATGCTGCAGAACAATCTGGAGGCCTCCCTCACCGCTCCCTCCTCTCCGGGCCGTGTCCCAGGTGTCAGCGGATCGTGCTCACCCTGCCTACTAAACCCGGGGAGACTCAGCTGCTCAAAGAAAGCAGCCATCCCCCTTGTGGCCTTCCCAGTCTTGTCTGTTCTCGAAGTGGCCAACAGGGGGCGCAAGCAACCCAAGTCAGCTCAGATCCGTCTGCTCAGAGGAAAGCCAGTAACTATCTGTCCTCAGGCCTCTGGCCTCATCTGCACCCCCTGAGCACCTGGGTTGTGCTTTAAGCTCTTCAGACCGCCTACAAATGCTCCTGCGCCAGATCCCCTGCCCTCCTTCAGGCCTCTGCTGAGAAGCCACCCAGGTGTCCATTAGGTCTCCACCCCCTCCTCAGGCTCAACTTTTCCAGTTTGTATTTATCTACCTTTGGGAGTGCTGGGGTGGGCGCAGGCAAGCAGCTGAGGGGCTAAGGCCCTGGCCCTCCTGTTCGTGTGCTCAGTGCTGTGGCTTGGGTCCAGCTACCCCCCAAAGCCTCATGCGCCATTGGTGGGAATTCTTCAGAGGTGGCTAGATCTGGGGTATGTGAGGCCGGGACTGAGTCCTGGTATAGTGCTAGGCTCAAAAGCACTGGGTTAAGGGTGTAAGCGCTGTCTGCCCTAGGTAGAAAAGATAAAAGGAACAGAAGACGCTGTCCACACCTTGGGGAAGGGGGCGGCTCTGTGGGCTTAGCGCTCTGGCACAGTGGCCAAAGAGCAGAGCCTGAGTTGGGTCTGTCAGGGACCCCAATCCAGATGCCACCTGGGGAGCAGGACTCAAACAGCACTGCCCTGAAGAGCTTGTGACTGCCATTCCTCCCAGAGAAATGCTCCCCATGTCTCGAGCTGGGGGCTGGTTAGTTATCTGATGGTAAGTACCTGGGAGGGACTCCCAGCCTCGGCAGAGGGCGTAGTGGATATCTGGGTCACATAAGGGTGGGAGGGTGGATGCCTGGGTGGAGGAGGGTCGGAGCAGCGCGGCATCAGCAAGGGCAGTGGAACATCCATGGGGGAGCCCAGGGCTGGACTTCTGAGTATTTCTTGGGAAATTCTCATGACTTCTGTGTGTGTGAGAGAATTTCCCTAATAGAGTGTGGATTTGTGGATTTATATGCCTTGACCCAGAAGGGTGTTTACAAGACAAACAGAAGGTTTCCAAAACTCACACATAGCACAGTTCTAGTTTTGGTATGGCAACAAAAAGTAACAGGCAGGACATATAACAAAAGGTAATAACAGATTTTTTTGGAGGTGGCTGGCCACATTTACTGGCTATGGGGGAACTATCTTGTTCTTTTTTGCTCCTAACTGAATTGTTTGAAGATTCTACAATGGCCAGAAGTTATTTTTGTGATTTAAAAAAAGATACAGGGCCCGGCAGGATGGCTCAGTGGTCTAAAGTGCCTGCTTAAAAAAAAACAAACAAAAAAAAGAAAGAAAAGAAAAG
>PVJA010014174.1:0-47982 GCA_004027025.1 Myocastor coypus
ATTGTTTGATCAATCTTACATACCTATATCTATTAATCTAAACTGATCTGATGATGAAAATATGTAATATAACCATTGTTAAATTTAAATAAATAAAATAAATAAATAAAAACACAAAAATATAACTAAAAAAGAGAAATATGGATGAAAATATTTTAAATTATATTACTGCATTAATGGTATAAAATTTTTTCATAGGTAAGTGCAGGGAACAGTGTTCAATCCTCAGCACCACATGCTGTGCCAGCCTCACTCCTGTGGTTGGTGGCATATGCCTGTAATCCTAGCACTGGGGAAGCTGAAAATAGGAGGATCACTATGAGTCTGAGCTGTCGTAAGACCCTGTATCAAATACATTAAAAAATAAAATAAAAACTTAAAAAATAATAAAATTTAAAAAAAGAAAAGGTCTTTTACTTTCTTAGTTAGGTTAATTCCTAAGTATTTCATTTTCTTCGGTGCTATCATAAAAGGAATTGTTTCTCTAATTTCTCTCTCAGTGTGTTATCTGTGTAGAGGAATGCTATTGACTTTTGTTTGTTGACTTTGTAGCCTGCTATGCTACTGAATTTGTGTATTAATTCCAGTAGCTTCCTGGTGGAGTTCTTTGGGTCTTCCAAGTCGATTATCATATCATCTGCAAATAGTGAAAGTTTTACTTCTTCTTTACCTATTCTTAATTCTTTTATTTCTCTTTCTTGCTTAATGGCTGTAGCTAATGATTCCAGAGCTATATTGAATAGGAGTGGTGATAGGGGACATCCTTGTCTTTTGCAGATCTGAGGGTAAAAAACTTGAGCTTGGGGCCTGGCAGGATGGCTCTGTGGTCTAAAGCGCCTGCTTAGGAAAGCTTAGGCGGCTGCTGGGACCACGGATCGATCCTTGGCGCCACATGCTGCGCCAGCCCTGCCCTCAGGGTAGGGTGAGCCAGCCATAAAAACAAACAAACAAAAGTTCTGAAACAAGAAAAAAAAAATAAAAGACTTGAGCTTTTCCCCATTTAGAATTATTTTGGCCATTGGATTGTCATAGATGGCTTTTATCAGATTCAGGTAGAGGCTCTCTATTCCTATTTTCTGTAGTACTTTGAACATGATTGAAAGTTGGACTTTGTCAAAAAGCCTTTTCTGCATCTATTGAGGCGATCACGTGGTTTTTGACTTTGGCTCTGTTCATATAATGTATTACAAATTGATAGATTTGTGTATATTAAACCATCCTTGCATCCCTGGAATGAATCCTACCTAGTCATGGTGTATAATCATCTTGATGATTTCTTCTATTCTAGTGGCAAGGATTTTATTGAGAATTTTTGCATCTATGTTCATGAGAGAAATTGGCCTGTAGTTCAGTTTTTTAGTTGCATCTCTCTCTGGTTTGGGTATTGTAAGGGACGAATGCTCCCTTTGAAAATGTAAGGGGCAAATGCTCTCTTTGAAAATGTAAGGGATGAATGGTCTCTTTGTTCCTTTCCAGGAGCAGAGCCATCTGTCCCTTGACTCCCAGTGTGCTGGGAGATGAGGTAATACAGTTGTAGATAGCCCAAGTTAGCTAGGAGTGAAGGCGAGGCCTGCCTCCCCTTTGCTCACGAATTTCTTTGATCAAGAGATCTATGAAATATGCCTTCCCTGACCATATTAGGGAGTTCCCCTCATCACCTGGCCTTCGGCTTCCGCTTGATTATTCCCCCCAATAACTGTAACGAGCCATTTGAACTAACCAATGCTATCTGTTTCTGTACCTGTGCCCATGTGGACCCTTCCTCCCTTTGTTCTACGTACTTGTAAACCCCGACCCTGCTCAACTCGGGGCTCTTTGTTCCTGCGTGTACATCGAGCCCAATGCATGGACAAATAAACCCCTTGCTGATTGCATGAGAAGGCGTCTGTTGGTGTCTTCCGTGCGTGGCGGGCGTCCCAACCCTAACAGTATCAGTGTAATACTTGCTCCTAGAAATGATTTTGGGAGGATTGTTTCCTTTTCAATTTCACTGAACAGTTTGAGGAGTATTGGGATTATGTCTTGTGTAAATTTCTTGTAGAATTTAGCTGTGAAACCATCAGGATCTGGACATTTCTTTGTCGGTAGACTTTTTATTACATTTCAATGACTGTTATTGGGTTATTGAGAGTTCTTATATCTTCATGATTCAGTTTTGGTAGTTTGTAACTTTCTAGGAATCTGTCCATTTCTTCTGTGTCTTCATTTCTGTAGTAATTTCACCTTTTTCATTCCTTATTGCTTGAATTTGAGACCTTTCTTTTTTTTTTAAATGAGGTTAGGTAGTGGTTTATCAATTTTATTTAATCTTTCAAAGAAACAAATTTTTGATTCATTAATTCTTTGTACTGTTTTCTTTGCCTCTATGGAGTTAATTTCTGGCCTAATCTTTATAATTTCCTCCTGTCACTGGGATTTTGGTTTTGTTTGCTCTTCCTTTTCTAGTCCATTTTGGTTCTGTGTAAGGGTATTTATGTGTTCCCACTGTGTTTTCTTAATGTGTGAGTTCATGGCTATAATTTCCCTATAAGAACTGCTTTCATTACATCCCATAAATTTCAATAAGTTTTGGTTTAATTTTCATTAAAGTGTAAATATTGTTTAATTTCTTGTTTAATTTCATTTGTAACCAACTGGTTGCTGAGAAGGGTGTTGTTTAATTTCCATGTATTTCTGGGGTTCTTGTGATTTATTTGTCATTAATTTCCACTTTCATTGCATTGTGGTCAGATAATATACATGGCATAATATCTGTTTTCTTGCATATAGTTAAGCATGACCTGTGCACTAGTATGTGGTCAATTTTTGAAAGTGTCCCATGTGCAACTGAAATAATGTGTATTCATAAGTCGTTGGGTAGAACACTCTGTGTATGTCCACTAAGTCCAATTGTTCCAAGATCTGGTTGAGTTCTGCTACTTCTTTGCTAATTTTTTGTCTGCTTGACCTACCTTTTTGGGATAAAGGGGTGTTAATATTTCCTGTTAAAATGGTGGTATTGGATATTAGATTTTTTATGTCCATTAAGATTTGTCTTATATAACTTGACGCTCCTGTGTTGGGTGCATACATATTTATGAGTGTTACCTCTTCATCTTGAATTTTTTCCCTAACCAGGGTGTAGTGGCCTTCTTTATTTCGTTTGATGAGTCTTGGTTTGAAGTTTAGACTGTCTGAAAAAGGGATTGCTACCCCTGCTTTTTTTTGAAGTGCTAGAGCATGTAGTATTATTTTCCATCCTTTAACTTTTAGCTTATGAGTTTCTTTATGAGTTAAGTGTGTTTCTTGTATAAAGCATATTGTTGGATTTTGCTTCCTTATCCACTTTGACAGCCTATTTCTTTTAATTGGAGAACTTAGTCCATTTACATTGATAGTTATAATTGAAATGTATTGACTTGTGACTGACATGTCTTTTACTTACTACTGTTTACTCCTTTTTCTCCTGTTTAACTGGCTGCCGTATTTGGTGGGTTCTTTCTGAACTCGTTTGTAGAGATCAGGTCATTTTGGTCTCCCTCAAGAATATTTTTAAATAGTCTGTGTAGGCTTTGACATCATGAAATTCTTTAGTTGTTCTTTGTCATGGAAGAATTTTATTTCCCCCTCATACTTGAGAGAGAGTTTTGTGGGGTATAGCAGTCTGGGCTGGAATTTGTTTTCAGGGAGGACTTGAAGCACTCTACTCTGCTCTTCTGACTTCATGGTTTGTGAAGAGAAATCTACCATTATTCTGATGGCTTTTCCTTTAAATGTGATCTGTTCGTTTTCTCTAGTGGCTTTTGCTATGTTATTCTTTCACTGGATTTCTGGTATCTTGACTATTGTATGTCTGGGTGTGTTTTTAGTTGGATTGATGTTATTCGGAGTTCAGTATGTTTCATTTACCTGAATGTGCAATTGTTGTCTCATATTTCGGAAGTTTTCTGCTATTACTTCTGCCCATATTCCTTTTATATCATTTATATTGACTCCTTTTTTATTGATTCCTATTAATCTCACGTTGTTCATGTTTGCATCATCTTGCAAATGTTGAATTACTTTTTCCTGCTTCCTGGTTGTCTTTAAGAGATACTTTTTTCACCTTTTCACTAGCTTTGTCTTCAAGACCTGAAATCCTACCTTCATTTTCATTTATACGGGTTGCCAGCTTGTGATTGAGATTTTATTTTCCTGTATATCTCTTTGAACCTGTTTCATGCAATCTATTTCTTTCCTATATTACTCATTCAAGGATTCCATCATTTTTCTAATATCTAACTTTTTTTTATCAATGTCTTCTTCAGATGTAAGTCTTTCATTATAGTTATCCTTTCTTTTTCTACTTCATAGGTTGTTGCTGCTTTCATTTCCTCTCTACCTTTCTGCAGATGTTCTTCTACTTCAGATGCTATTAATTTAGAGATGACTTCTTTTTATTTCAGAGGTTATTTCTGATCTTATTCCCTCTATGCTTTTCTGCAGCTTTTTTTTTTTCTTTTCAGTCTCTAGTAATTCGAAGATTTCTTTTTTAACTTCAGAGGTTATCGCTAATCCGAGTTTCTCTATACATTTCTACATTTGCTTGTTTACTTCAGATGCTAGTAATTCAGAGATTTCAGCTGCATGATTCCCATTTTCTTGTATGGTAGTGTCTCCTGTAGTTGTTACTGGTAGGCTCAGGACCTGAGATTGCATTTTGATCCTTTTCTGTATCATTCTGTATAGCGGTGACCTTTGGTGCAGGACTGTGTGCCCGTGGGTTGGTCATTCAGTCGGGTCTTCTGGGTCTGCTGAGCTGCTTGTAGGCCAGGAGAGGGAGGTCTCACTCGCCTGGTGTGCCTGCCTGCTGGATAGGCTATGCCTGTGTGGAACCAGAGGAGGTCTGACTCACGAGGCAGACCTGGTGCTAGATAGGCTGTGCTTGTGGCAGGCCAGAGGAGGTCTCACATGGAAGGCCTGATGCTGGATCAGGGATAATTTAACTTTATCCTCAAAGACATTGTTTTCCTGAAATGCTCACTGTTCTCCGTTTCATCCTTTTGCTGCACAGATCAATTCCTTCCTACTAATTTCATCAGGTGATTGTTCAGTTTAGAAACATTCAGTAGTTTTCCACTACCTATTGGATATGAGTCAAGCCCCAAAATCTAACATTCTGTGAGTTCTTTAGCAACCTGATTGCATTTCTCATACCTGTGCTCTGGGAAGTGAACCCAGGGCCTTATACATATGTGCATGACCACTGCCCTCCAGCCCCAGCCTGACTTCACTTTTTACATGCCTCTGGGTATTGTCCACACCACTGTGCTTGTTCTCATCATCACCTGAGTGCTGCATTTCTTATTGAAGGAAACATTTGTCTGTCAATACTGTTCCCATCATATCATCACCTCTCCTTTTCTTCTCTCCTCCCCAAATCTCCCTATTGATCTTTATTTTTCAAAGTTCTCACTATTTCAGGGTCCAAGTCCCATCTGCCCCATGAAACATTGAAAACTAACTCTAGTTGGTAAAGGACTTTATTCTTATCCTGAATTCTTGTGACATTTGGTCTGCATTAGCAACTGGTCCTTAAACACACATATATTGTTTTCATAGGTGTATGAGCTTTCTAAGCTGTAAGACACAATAACTGACACCCACAGCTTAAAGGAGGAAGGTTTCACTTGGCTCACATTTTGAGTATCTGATTGGCTGTCTTCCAGGCATCACAGAGTGAAGGAACAGAGCCGCTCAGTTCCAGAACACAGAACAGGGGAACTGTGTCAGAGAGAATGGTCACTGGACCATTATAGTGTCCATGTTCACATGTCCACACCTTGCCCAGACACACCCAGGGATGTGCCCTGCTAATCTGCTGTGTGTTCCTAAACCCAGTGGTTGAGGCAGTAGGGCATCTGCAACAAAGTAGTACAAGTTGCATGTCTTAGCCAACCCAGATGTATTGTCTCACAGCTCTGGAGGCGAGGCATTTAGGGTCAGGGTGCTGTTAGGCAGAAGATTGTGGAAAGCAACGTGTTTCATGCTTCTCTCCTGACTTCTGTAGTCTGCTGAGATCTCTGACGTTCTCTGTAGATGGCACTTTTCCTGTGTCTTCCCAGCATCTTTCCCCTGCACAAATTTTATTTTCTTTGCATGGTGTTCTTTTTATAAGAACTCTGGTCATATTGCATTATGGGCCCAACTCTCTTCAGTAAGACCTCATCTTAATCCATTAAATCTGCAATGACCCTATTTCCACATAAGGCTACTTTTTAGTAGCCTCAAATTTCAAGAAAGTCACAATTCAATGCAGAACAAGACACATGGGGTTCTATCACACACGACCCTTTGCTTACATAAATTCAATAAAGTGGGCTCAGGTAAGAAACAGAAATAAGAAGAAAGGAAAGATACAAAAACAATTTGAATATTTAGGGTAGTTTTGCACATATTTTTCTTTTGTGTTCCTTTGTGAAAATGGCATAAAAGATGTGATTCTGCTATTCACTCAGTACATCTTGATTTCTCTACAACTCCTGAAGGGTAAGCATCTAATCACTCCACATGTGATTCTAGGGCTTAAAAGTATTCATTTGATAATATGTGACATTTGTCTTAAGGCCAGCTTATCATCCCACTTCCTTTAGGATGCTATTTCTGATATTGCCTCCTTTATCATTATCTTTGATGCCTTTTTTTTTTAATAGTCCTTCATGGATCCCTTTATTGTCATTTTAAGAAGGTAGAGGAGAGAGGGAGCCAAAGATAGTGTATACATTTAACCTTCATCTTTAGTTAGAAAGATCAAACTTTTTTTTAAGCTAATTTGTGTCTTGATTCAAATCTGGAATATTCTTAGTTGTTATCTCCTGAAGCACTGGTTCTCTGATGTATTAGTTTTCCATTGCTACTATAACAAATCACCACAAACTTAGTAGATTAGAGGAAAACAAATTCCTTTAGATCAGAAGTCCAGGTAGGCCTTGCTGCCTAAATAAGTTGGTAGCCTGGGCTTTTATGTAGCACAAAGGGAATCTAGGATAGAACCTGCTTCTAAGCTCATCCAGCTTGTAAGGAATTCAGTTCACTGTAGCTGTAGGGTTGAGATTCAGTCAGGGGCTCTCTCTCACACATTTCCCTTCTATTTTCAAGACAGCAAACCTGCTCGCTACAGCCTTCTTTTCAAGTTCTTCTCATGTTTTTCTGCTTTTAAAGGTTCATGGGAATAAATTGGGCATTTATCTGTGGTCCAGGACACCTTTAATTACATCTGCAAAGGCCCTCTTGTCCCGTGATGGAACCTGTTCATAGGCCCCACTGATTAGGGTGAGGCCATTTTCCCTGCCATAGATGCTGTTCCCTTTTGTTCATTTTTGGGGCTCCTCAAATCAGTATCTATATTTCTTAACTGCACTTTTATATATTTTATTTTTGTCTACACTGGAATTTATGTACACTGTCTAATTCTTTTAACTAATCCAGAGTTTATCCCACATAATAACTGTATGCAACCTAGTTTGTCTCACATGATAATTTTTAAAATTTTTGATGTCTTTTTAATATCCCAATTTTCTGATCGATTCCCTTAGATGCTTATCTCTTCTTGTCCCCCTTACTAATATTTATTCTTTTAAAGACAGTCACTCCTTCATTCATCTAGACTATTGTTTCTCAAGCAAGAAACATTGGGCAACGTGGGGCACATTCTGCTTGTCACAACACCCAGCATGTCAAGGCCAGGCAGGCTGCTAAATGCTGTACAGTATGCAGGACAGAATCTATTAAAATAAGCATTTTCCAGCCCAAATGTCAGAAATGCCGAGGTGAAATCTTGATCTACATCATTTCAAACATATTCCTTTAAAGACTTCATTTCATCTGGCGAGAATTCATGTTGTGGTTATTTTGTTTGCTATCTTTACTAGCATTAGGTCCTTTCATTACTTTGGCATTTCAGTTTTCAAGCTCCTTGAGGGTTATTCCTTTGTTTCTTTATATGTATCTCCCATCTCTCTGTTGTCAGAATAGCCCCAGTCATGAAGCAAGTCTTTTATAAAAATTATTAGTACATGTTTGGAGTACATAATGATTACATTCATTGTGGGGAGTTGGTACATGAACATATTCCGTCCTCTTTGTTGTTGTTGGATTGAGACAGGGTCTGGCTCTGTAATTCAGGCTGGCCTTGAGCTTATCCTATAGCCCAGGCTGGGATCAGAAGGGACAGAGCTAAGCAAGAAAGACTTGAGTCCTTTCTAATCACCTAGAAAGTTTTCAGGAAAGAAAAGGACTAGGATTTAACCGAGTGTTTTCCACCGTGAACAGGCTTTCTCTACATGTAGTTTATTTCTATTTAATTCTATTCACAAATGTTTATTGTGGTAGGTGCTAAGGAAACATAATTAGGTAAAATCATCTTAGATTTTTAAAAAATTCACAGCTGAGCGAGGCAGGGAGACAAGTAATCCTGTTTTTGTTTTGGTAATTCTGTTTGATGGGTTCTTCCTATTCTATGGATCGGTTATGGGCTAAACACTCATTATATTCGTTGTAGTCAGAAAAGACGATGCGATCTCTCTGCTGGGGCTTGCGAAGTAAGCAGGCGTTCACCCTGCAGCGAAGGTAAACCCTTGACCAAGCCGGCTTGGGCGGCGGTCAGCCATCGTTAGGCCCCAGGCTCGGAAGGGCTACATGCGGGCGTCTGCCGCCAGGGGGCGCTGTGGCCCCACAATGTACCCGGCCGTCGCGTTTCCGGGCACCAGCGTCCGGCGCCGCCATCGCGGGGCGCGCGCGCCTTGCGGGGCCTGCCGCCCCCGTTACCGAGGCAACCGCAGCGCCTCTGGTGTAAAGGCCCAGATCGCGTCTCCGCGCCATTTTCAAACTGAGGACGGAAGCTCCTGGGCCGGTGGCTGGAGCGGAAGCAGCCTGCGAGGAGGCGAGCGGACACCGCGATGCTGTCGCGGGCGGAGGGTGAGCCGGGCGAGGAGGAGCGGGCTGGGCCGAGCCGGGCGCTGGGGAAGCCGCGCGGCCGCGGAGGAAGCGCAGCTGCGGCGGCGGGACGGCTCGGGCCGGGGTTCCCGGCCCTTCCCCCCTCCCCCCCACTCGCTCCCCGCACCTCTTCCTGTCCGCGGCGACCGTGGAGAACCAGCCCGAGATGGGGATGGGCCTGGGAAGGCCGGGCCTCCGTGCGGTCCGAGCCCGCCGCCTTGATGGATGGATTTAAAAGGAAAATGCTGCGTGACCTTGTAGAAACTGCGTCCCAACGCGCCTTTGCCCAGCACCTTCGAAACGTTCTCTCTGCTTTCCAGTCCCCACGCTGTCGAGTGAGAAAGGATTTAGGGCTGACCTCAGTTCATGGGTTTTATTTTTAAGCCCTTGCACCGATTTTCAGATGCCCACTGTGCAGGGCTAAATAGTTGGATAGTTCTTAATGTGTTTGTGGGATCTAAACGTATATGTAGGATCCTCAAATCTAGCCTTAAAGGTTGTCTTGCTGAAATCTTGGGAGTGTAGCTACAATGTTTCAATCCAGGTTATGGGAAAATTCGTGGGCCAAAAAAGCCTAATATTGTACGTGTGTTTTGTCTCCCCTGGGATGATTTTAATCGATTTTTATGTATTGTGGCCCTGGTCATGATGTTTAGAGTTATTTTATTCTCATTCTTTCCTTTACCCCAAAGCAAGATGTGAAGAGGAGTTACAGGTAAACAGAGTTAAGGGCCAACAACGGGGGTGGGGGGGCGGAATGTTCATACTACTCTACTAGTTTGTTTGGCAAATGCATTTCTGATATCTGTAGGAATTTTCCTAAAACACCAGGTGTCAGACAATCTCTCATATGGAAAGATCCGAGAAAGCTCTTGGGAAAGAGAAGAGGCTAGCAGCACCCAGAAGAAAGATTGTAGGAAGAAGCAGTAACCAAGGAGAGGTACTGGTTTAGAAGTGATTTGCTAAGTACAACAGTCAGAGCACTGGATAGGACTCCTGAGATCCAGCATCCTTTGTCTGCTCACCTACTTGGGGCCCAGTGGTTTGCTTAAAAGTTTTTCTGGAGGAAAGTATTTATGTGTAAATAGATGATGCCATTGGCCTTTTATCCTTTACAGGATTGCTCTGTGCTGGTGATGTTGGACCACAGGTCCAGCTGAGCTACTGTGGTTGGAAGTTTGATGGGTATGCTACACATTAAAAGGGTTTGAGATAATTAGGAGGGATGGGTGGAAAGGACCAAACTTGATAGATCTGAGGAGAAACCCTTGTTAGTTTCAAAAGTGAAAGAAAAAGAGGAGGGAACCTCTCCAAGACAGGAACTTCAAAAGAGAACCAGTCACTGTAGTCCTCTTAGGTCACTGCAAGTTCCTGAAGCCTCTTCCTTGAATTACAGACAGGAAAAATTGGTTTGGGGGTTTCTGAAAAGTGGTGGTCTTGCAGAAGGTCAGGATTGTACTGCATAACCCTCTCCTTGATGGTACTGGGAATTGAATGCAAGGTCTGGTGCGTGCTAGGCCAGCACTGTACCATGGAGCTAC
The DNA here is from genome assembly GCA_004027025.1 of Myocastor coypus. Lineage (NCBI taxonomy): Eukaryota > Metazoa > Chordata > Mammalia > Rodentia > Myocastoridae > Myocastor > Myocastor coypus. The sequence continues at coordinate 10,494 of PVJA010014174.1, forward strand.
ATCCCAGCTGATTTTATTTATTTTGAGGCTGAGTTGTGTTAAATTTGTGATTGTCTTAACTTGTCCTCCCAGATAACTGGATTATGGGGTGCCCTGCCATGCCGAGCTTGAGTTGGGATAGGAAACTGAAATCTTGTTTTCTGAGCAGTTACTGTTTTGATTTCTGTTTGACATCTAACTTCTTAATGAAGTTTGTCTTTTAAGAGAAATGCTTGTATTTGGAGATTCTATTTTGAAAGGAAGCTCAGTGGTCTAGAGGAACAATTTTGACTTCCAGCCTTCCTTGGAACCCAGACTCTCCTGCTCTAGAGTAACACCTGTCCAGCACAATGTGAGAAAGTGACAGAAGGCCAGTTCTTGTCTTTCTCCTTCAAGGGACTAAGATGAATTCCATTGGAAAATGTAGGCTACATTTCCTTAAGGAAAGAGAACTAGAGTGGACTTCAAGCACCCCATGGCTTTTCATCCCTTGTCATAGGATGAAGCCTTGAATCTTCAGGAGCTGCGGAGGGACAGGAAGATAGCATCACACCTGCAGGTGATGCTGCCCTTTCTTATGCCTGAGTAAGGCATGTGGAGGTGAGGATGGGTGAGCTCTCAGGCTCTGCAGGTATCCCCTCAGGCCTACCTGAGGGAACTCTTGCTTTCTGTGAATGGACAGAAGCTTTCTGTGGTAGGGCTAGTGAAGAAACTTCATTTGGCTCCAGGGACAATGTTAAGTGAAGCTGCATGAGCATTATTATGTGGCTTCCTTGGCTTTAGGCAGCCCTGTTTTTCAGAGGAAAGAACTGGAGAAACATCTTAATTGTGTGTTCATCAAGAGTTCTAACCTATTGTTATGGTGCTTTTTCTCAGTAGCCTCATTTCTGTAGTCTTTCTAAAGCCATTCTAAAGACCAAGGGACAGAGGAAAGCCAACTTCATATCTAAGGTGTTCATAAATCATTGGGCAAAGAGAAAGTGACATCACCCCTGAAAACTGGACATAATGGGCTCACCTCTTTGACCAAGTACAGGGAGAAATGACTCCATCTCCCAGCTCAGTTAATGAGGTGCAGGGAATCCATGGGCATATGTCACTGGTGTCACAGTCTAAGCTCTAGAGAGCTGCCTAGCTCTTAAACATTGTACACTGGTAAGGTTTAGGAAGAGACAAATGTGTTTGCAAAAAACAGCCAGGAGGTGAGAAAGGGCTGAAACATTAAGCATCTCAAAAGCCAGCTGTGTTTTAGAACAACACAGGGGCAGTGTAGGGTTTGCCTTGCAGGACGGTTCAATATCTGCATGTATTCAGATGCATGTGTACTGCATCAGTTGTGAAAAACAAAGTTACTTGGAAATGGGTATGGTAGTGTACATCTACAACCCCAACACTTGGGAGGCCAAGGTAGAAGGATTGTAAGTAGGAAGTAGGGTTACACAGTGAATTCAGGACCAGCCACACCCTGTTTTAATAAAACAAAAAGCTTTTAGCTGGGTGTGGTGGCACATACCTATAATTCAGCACTCGGGAGGCTCAGGTAAGAAGATTGAGTATTCCAAGCCAACCTGTCTACGTGGTTAAGTTCAAGGACAGCCTGAACTGCAGAACAAGACCTTATCTTAAAACAAAGCAATGGGAGATAGCTCAGCAATTTAAGCACCTCCCTGGCAAGTGCAAGGATCCAGGTTGATCCCCCCACATGATGTGCTGGCCCCGGGCACAAAGCTGGCCACAAAAACCTGACATAGTAGCACATGCCTATAACCCTAATTGAGACGAGGATCACTGCAAGTCTGAGCTGTGTAGCAACACCCTGTACCAAATGAAAGAATAAATAAGTATACACACACACGCACATGCATACACACATACACACACCATGAATTTAGAACCATGACCATCTCTGACTACATTTAATTAGCAAAGGTCAGAAAAACTAAAGAATTATCTTTGGTTAACTCCATTTTAGAATAACTGCATTTTGGATAGAAAATGTAGTTATGAATACTTAGACAAGTTTAAAAACATGTATGCAAGTACTTAAGTTCCTTTAAGAAGAAGAAACCTGAAGTGTGATTTTCATGGTGAAATGTATATTTGAAAAGCTTCCATAGATACGCACACCATTCCCTCAACTATATTTTTATCACTCTAGGAGTTCTTAGTCCTGGCAGCAGTCTCTGCTTCTCTAGGTGATGATGGCCTAATTTCTCTGCCTACAGCAATTTTGTCAGATTTTGAGCTTCATAGAGTAGTACAGCGTATGCATCTGGCTTCTTTTGCTCAGTAGTATTTCTGAGATTCATCTTTGTAATATGTCCATAGTTTCATGTAGTTTTCCCTAAGTACTTTTACAGTGTATACATATATTGTGGTTTATCCCTTCTTTTTTTTTTTTTTTTTTTTTGTGGGACTGGGGTTCAAACTCATGACCTTGTACTTTCCAGGCAGGCACTTGCTCCACAGAGCTATCTCCCCGGTCCCCTCTGATTTATCCCATCTGAGGTTGATGTTTGGCTTTTTTGTTGTTCCCAGTTTGGAATTATGGATAAAGCTGCTGTGAACACTTTTGTCTTTTGTGGGTGTTTGTTGTCATGTAAATACTGTTCCAAATCTTTGCAGACTTTGGGCATCTGCTATTCCTCTTAGTGTTCGCCATTCTAGTACAGACAAAAGTATACCTATTAGTGGTTTTAACTTGAATTTTCCTGACGACTTGTCCTGATCACGTTTTTCGTGTACTCTTCCTCTTCAGATTATTTTCAGAAGGTTCCCATTCATTTTGACACAATTAAATTTTAGTTTTAGCCCAAATTTTCTCATTGAGTTATTTGTCTCTTACTGAGTTATGAAATAACTTATGACTTTCTTAGAAAAATCTTTTTTTGGCTATTATGTTTTTAGGAACTCTTTGGTTTGCCTTTTCTTCAATATTTTGATAACTTCAATTGAATTTTGATGCAATCTAGTTTAGCATATAGTTTAGCATATAGCAAATAGTCAATAAATATTTGATGAAGTTTTTTTCTATGTTGTGTGCTTTTAAAAGAGTCCCCTTTAAGAATTCTCTCCCTGGGGCCTGAGGATTTAGCTCAGCAGTAGAATGCTTGCCTAGCAAGCTGGAAGCTGTGGGTTCAGTCCTCAGCGGCAAAACCAAAAGATAAACCTCAACTAAGGAAAAACAAAACAAAACTTTTTCCCTGCCTCAGGTCTTTCATCATTGTCTTAATTTTTACATTTGAGTTTGTGAAGAGATATTTTAATACAGAATCATGGAGAACATAGCAAAGGATTTAAATCAGTGTAAATATTCTAAAAGATGCCTAAATAGAGAGAAACAAAGAATAATTGTTTCATATTAAAAGAATCTTTTTTTGTGAAACGACAGTAGTTGTAATAATCATGCCTTTCTTTTAGGACTGTAATTTTTGGAAGTGAGTAAAACTGGTTCTGGAAGCCAAGATGACGACAGCTGCAGAGAGGAAGTATGTTAACATTAGGAAGAGACTGGATCAGCTAGGGTACCGTCAGACCCTGACAGTCGAGTGTTTACCTTTGGTAGAAAAGCTCTTCAGGTAAAGATAAAAGTACACTTCTAAACACATGTGATCCTTAAGGCACTTCTTTAGTTTCTGACCAAACTTCTTGTTTCATTAAAGAAATGAACAAACTTGAATTAAATCATTTGAAGCTTCAGCCGGGCGTGGTGGTGCACGCCTGTAATCCCAGCACTTGGGAGGCTGAGGCAGGAGGATCAGTGCGAGTTCGAGACCAGCCTGTGCTACAAAAAGTGAGCTCAAGGCCAGCCTGAACTGCACAGTGAGACCCTGTCTCAAAAAAAAAAAAAAAAAAATCATTTGAAGCTTCTCTCTCCTTCCTCTGATTTTAAGTTCTCTGTCTTCAATCTGAGATCTCCATATTATAAAACTCTAGGCATCACCACTTGCACTATATTCAGAGTAAATGTTTTGAGAGTTTCTCGGAATAGAATTAGTTCAGAGATACCTTGTTTAGTTTTGTTTCTAGTGTTGGGGCCAAATCCTAGCATTCTTCCCACCTCCTGCAGTGGATCTGGAAGTCTTCTTTTGTATCTGTGAGGCATGATCAAGACTACAATGAGTGCTGCTGCCAAGTACTACCCATTGCAAAAGCAAGCTCATAAAAACATTGCCATGTATCCCCTGCTCACCTGTTCACCAGATCTGGCACAGTGTTGCAACTGGCTCTTTCCCCAAATCAAAATGACCATGAGAGGGCCAGCCAGATAGCTCAGCTCTGCTTAGGCAGAGCTCAACAGTCAGGGTTCAGTCCCCCATGTTCTGTGCCAGCTCCACCCCCAGGGTATGCTGGGTGTGGTGGCATGCACCTGTAGTCCCAGCGCTTGGGAGGCTGAAAACAGGATCTCTATAAGTCGGTTCCATGTAGTAAGTTTTGAAAATGAGCAAGAAAGGAGATTTAAAGATAACCCCCTACTATATACATTAACAGAGGTGTTTTTTTTGTTTTTTGTTTTTTTGTTTTTTTAATGACCATGAAAGGCAAGTGTTTTGAATTCAGTTTGGTTAGCAAGGCAGCCATTAAATGCAGCTAAAGGCACTCATCAAAGAAGACTTCCAGAGCTCTTACAGAAATTGCAAGAAAAATAGGATGAGAATGTTCAAACGAAGGGAATATCTTAAAGGGGATTAATGGCTATTTACTGTTTATTGTAATACCTTTTTTAGTTTTAAAGATTCACATATATGCTGTCATATATTGCCTTTAGGGCAAAGTTGTTTGTGATTTTTTTTTTCTCTTTCCCATAAGAATTGTTTTGGAATAGTTTGAGACTTCAGCAGGAAGACTTTATATTATAGTAGGAATGACAGGATTTTACAGTAGATGGAAAGGAGAAAATGAATAGATGATTTCCTGACCTCCCAAACCTTTCATGGTGTAGCCCCTATTTTTTGCCCTCAGCCTCATCGCCCCTGTGTTGGATCCTCTGAGGCTTCCTGGGCTCATGTGTGCTCTTGCCTGTGGTCTCCATATACTTGCTCATCTAGCTGTGCAGTCCCTTTCTCCTCGCCTGCCCTTGCCTTCATGCCTGTTTGCTTTCTAAGTTTGTGTGTCCTCTAGCACTCTTTTGTAATGGTTGCTTTTTCCTTAATATGCATCACTGTTGTCGACTTTGTTGTTTTCCTCTAGAATACAGACTTTGGCATGTAATAGGCACTGAAGTATTTGTTGAGTTTATGGCATAGTTTTGTGTCTTTTTGATAGATTGTGAAAGACAAGCTTTATAATGGTGAGGACCTTTTGCATGCCCTCAATAGATATTTGGTGTTCCACTGGTCCATGTCCTTAGATTTAAGAGACTGGTGCATATTTGCTATGTCTCTGGTACTTAGCATATCGCAGATGGTCAATAAACATTTGCTCAGCAAATTTCTCAGATGCTACAAACCTGGAAAATGAGCAAGAAGGGAAATTTAAAGATAACTCAATATATGTAGCTTTGTTTTGAAAAATATTTAGGTCCCCCCAATATCTTGAAAGAACTTTTCATTTTTCTTTAGAATTTGCCATCTCTTAACACTTAAGATATGTTTAAGCTTTTAAAAAATATATTTTAAGTCCTTAGAAGATTAATGTTTCTTTGTATTTGCATTTTTGTTCAATTTTAGCGACTTGGTGCATACAACAGAAAGCCTTCGACAATCAAAATTATCTTCTGTGAAGGCTGAAAAGGAAAGTGCCAATTTTGATTTTGTTTTGGAGCCATATAAAATTGAAAATGCAAGATTGAGTAAAGAAAATAATGAATTATACCTGGAGTTAATGAAACTGAGAGAGTGCTCAGAACAAAATACTAAAGGTAAATGAAAGTATAGTAATTTCTAAAATGCGATGCCTTTGCTCATCCTGTTTATATGTAGAAAGACTATTAAGGTCTCATTTTGAAACTTCAGATTAGAGAAGATGATAGTCCTATAGCAGTTTTCGTATTGCTTAGACAGAATACCTGATTTCCATAACTTAAAGAAGAAAATGTTTATTTTGGCTAGCAGTTTGTAGAGGTTTCAGTCTGCAGTAGGCTGGTTCCAAGGCAGAGGGGCATGGCAGGCAGGAAGTGGTAGCTCTCAAGAGTGGAAACCTGTTCCCACCAAGCACTGTCACACCTACCTGTGTACCTCTCTGTGGACTAATCCAATGTCACATCCATGATCCAGTCACCTCCTAAACTAAACTATATAGTGAGACCCTGTCTCCAAAACAAAACAAATGCCTTTGAATCTTTTTCATTCTAAGAGTTGAAAACTACGCTGAAGAAGTGTGCACGTGAAACAGCAGATCTGAAATTTCTAAATAACCAATATGTTCACAAACTCAAACTTATGGAGATGGAAAGCAAAGCTAAAAATGAAAAGATTCAGCAACTTCAAGAAAAGAATTTACATGCTGTGGTACAGACTCCAGGTAAGCCTAGTCCTCAAAACAAAACTTAGTATTCTCATGAGCATAATATTGAAAGTTTTTCTTCATAAAGATCTGTTAGTTTTTTTTTTTCTTTTTTTTTTAAATTTATTTATTTTTTTTCTTGTTTCAGAACCTTTGTTTGTTTATTCACTCATTTTCATGGCCGCCTCAGCCCACCCCGAGGGCAGGGCTGGCTCAGCATGTGGTGCCGGGGATCAAACCGCGGTCCGGTCCGTGAAGCCGCCCAAGCTTTCCCAAGCAGGCGCTTTAGACCACTGAGCCATCCCGCCGGGCCCATGTTAGTTTTTTTCAAGTTGAGTGTAATCTTGGCCAGATCCTTAAAATGTAAATTACAAATGTGTTGTAGGTCAAAGCAATATTAGTCTGTCTATTAAAAAAATTACTTCCACTACTAGTAACATTAATTAAAATATTGCCTACTAATTCAAAATAATAGCATGACTTTATAGTACAGGTGATACTCCTTAATCTAATTTTGCTGCTTAGAGTTTTGGTTATTTGATCTTTTGACGGTGCTTAATAAGCATGTATATTTGACTTTCGCTGCCTTAAGCCCTTTATTTGGTGCTTTTCTGCTGGAGGTGATGTCTTGAGCTCATAATAGGAATACCACATAGCTTTTAATCTTGCCAGAGCCATCTAATGGAGGAGGAGATTCAGTCAAAGCACATATGCCAAGCAAGTATTTTATCATTATGCAGTATGACCTAAAGACTCACTTTATGTAACAAATGCTAACCTGGAATATTTAACTTAATGGTGTTTTATTTGTTAATTTTTTAAGACACAGTTTGTTTTTCAGGTGGCAAGAAAAGAAGCATTGCATTCCGACGCCAGCGAATGCAAATCGATGAGCCAGCTCCTCCCTCTGAAGTCAGTTCTTACCCAGTTCCACAGCCAAATGACCCTTACATTGCAGACCTGCTGCAAGTGGCTGATAACAGGTGCTCTGGGAACTGGGAGTGTAGCTCAGCGGCAGATGGAGAGTGCACAGACTGGGGCGCGGCCCAGCACGAATGATGATAATAATAATTAATAATATTCTTTAAGTTAATTGCCCACTTATTAGCTGTACATGTACTGATAACAAGGCTTTCATCATATTGTGTCCACAGTATCTAGCACAGAACTGTGCACTGGTAATCAATACTTTCTAAGTGATGCAAAGTATTTTTACTTAAATAAAAACTGAAACTTCACTTTCAGCTGGATTATATATCTTAGGTTTCTGTCTTTACTCATTTTAAAATAATTTAACACCATTAAGAGCCTAATTCAGGGGCTAGGGAGATAGCTCTGTGGCACAGGTGCCTGCCTGGCAAGTGCAAGGTCATGAGTTTGAACCCTGGTCCACAAAAAAAAAAAAGTTTTCAGTACTAAAGTGTGATTGTTAAGTACATAAAATTTTAACATTTGGGAAGCTGAGGCAGGAGGATTGGTGCAAGCTATAAAAGTGAGCTCAAGGCTAACCTGGACTGCATAGCAAGACCCTATCTCAAAAAGACAAAAAAAAAAAAAAGAGCTATTGCATGAGAGTTGTTTAAACAGTTTCATTTCTAAGTAAGTTATCTTTTATAGGAATCTTTGTTACTTCAGATTTATTTCAGATGCTAGTTGGGCATGAATAGGTATATAACTAGACTAGAAATTCCTATCTCCACAGTCCCTCTAGCTCTGTATTTATATTTTGCTAAACTGGTATCAGGCACAAGTCACTTTAATTATTGTTCATTAAGCCTCCAGGGCAAGGCACTGGGCAAGCATTCTGAAGGTGTGACGGTGGGGTGGTACTGCCCCTTTGGGAAGCTTGAAGTCTGGTAGTAGAGATGAGACTAAAGAATCCATGGATGACTATTTGGAAAATTGTAGGCGATTCAAAGGCACACATGAGGCAGCACTAGTGACGCTATGGAGATAGCTGGGGGAGCATTTACCCTATGATACAGTAGTAGACATAGTGCACACAGGCACATGGTAGACTGTGCTGAGAACATGGAGGAGTATTCTGGTTTACAATTGTCCATCAATGCTAATGTTTAAGAAAGCATTGGCTGAGGAATCGATTAGGATCTCCTTACTCAGTTCTTACACAATTTTTTATGTAGCTATGTTTATATAGTTACTGAACCATGAAATGTTTTGTGTTTTAATCTTCTGTTAAAGTTGTAACTTGTAAAAAAAAAAAAAGTTGTAACTTGTCATGTTTTCTGCTAGTGATGGGCTAGTGTGCCAGGACTTGCCAGGTAATGTGCTAGTGTTAACAAATTATTTGGGCTGAATTCTTTGGGCTACATAGGTGGCATTCGTCTTTTGATTGTCTTGCTTTAGTTTGCGTATAGGTGTTTTGTTTGTATTCAGAGTCACTTATACATTTAGTTTAGAAGTCACACTTCTAATCTAATAGCAAATTTTACATCCAGTAATAGTAAGAATAAGGTGTGTTCAGTCTTATTCTTCCATCCCATAGGGAAAAAAAAAAACTCTCTTAAAAGTAGGCGTGGTTTCAGGCTTTTATCCTTCTAGCACAAAAATGTGTTACACCCTATTGAGGTAGTATAAATACACTTGGGTACTTGTAGAACTGAGATAATTTTCACAAAATCTTCATTCTCATGCAATTTACAAGTTTCAGGAAGAGCTGATGTTTTGCTGCAGTTAGTTGGAAAGTTGAAGTTACCTCAGTATTTTTTTGTCTCTCAAAGATTGCAGAGTAGTTTATTAGACAGTATGGGTTTAATTAATAATTAACACCCTAAAACAGTTTAGTCCATTAGTTCACTTAATGATGTTCTGAATTTTGAACTGGACTGCCAGTTTTCTAAACCTGAGAATTAGCAGCAGTGTCACCAAGAGCATTCACACATTGACATCAATTATAAATCCTTTTCAGGATCCAAGAACTTCAGCAGGAAGTCCACCAGCTACAAAAAAAGTTAGCAGTGATGGAAAGTGGTGTGAAAGATTACAGCAAGCAGGTAGGGTTTTTATTACCTGGCCATGTGGAATTGAAATGGGTATGCCCCAATTGTAACTAGAACTCAGTTACTTTTTATGTTACTGTTATACAACCTTTACCCTGTCCATCAGTTTGTGAATGGAGTTAATGGAAGCACTCACATAATTCCTTTCCTTCATTATTCGTTGATGTAAATAGTCATAACCTACATTTTGTTTTATTTTAGGTGAAACATTTGTCCACCCAAGTATGTTTTATGATTGTATTATTATTTTCTTATTTTTATAGATTCTGTTATTTTGAACATAAATCTCTTTGGAAATTGTTCTTCTGTATTGTTTTTGTGTGTTTTCTCTAAAAGCAGAAGTAACTAACTAGTAAAGTAGTTTCTTGATAAAGTGGGGACATTAATAGATGCAAAGTTAAGCCATAAGCACACCAAACTTTGTCCTTTGCACTTTCTGTTGATGTCCTGGCTAAAGTACAAGATATTCCTCTTAACTTTCTTATTCATGTTTAAATTGGGTAACACATTTTCCACTTTCTGTACATGGCTGTATTTTTAGAGTGAAAGAATCTATACATATGACTGTAAATGTACCTAATGTGTTAGTATAACTTTTAAGTTTGTGAAGTACTTTGAAGATTATTTGCTTAAAATGGAATTAGGAGAAAAATAATGTCAGCTCAGAAACTAACTCTATGAAGAGATGTTAAAAATATCAGATGTACAGGACTTGTTATTACTGATGCTCTTTGGTTTATAATCACACTTCTGTCACATTTTGTTCCAAGCATTTCATGAACATAAACTGACCAGTCTTCATCTCTGTGAGGTGGTTGAAGTATTTGGAGAATACTGCTTGAGTATTCTGATTGAAACTACCAGTTTATGTGGCTATTAATCTTAGTTGAACCCGCTTTGCTGTCAGTTATTACCATTATTCTTTTTTTTTTTTTTTTAATTTTATTTATTTATTTTTTTCTTATTTCAGAACCTTTATTTGTTTATTCATTCATTTTTAAGGCTGGCCCAAGCCCTCCCCGAGGGCAGGGCTGGTGCAGCATGTGGTGCCTGGGATCGAACCGCAGTCCCTGAAGCCACCCAAGCTTTCGCAAGTAGGTGCTTTAGACCACAGAGCCATCCCGCCAGGCCCCTACCATTATTCTTTCACTTGAGTTTGTCTTGTTTTTCTCAGCACATACTCTGTATTTTGTACTACTAGGACATAGCTCAGGGATAGATTACATGCTGTAGTGGATTTCTAACTGGTGGTCAACTTACTACACCTAACTGAATTAAACTAGGGTGTGAGAGGCCCACCTGCAGACTGTTGCTAGCAGCATAAAGGCAGAACAAGAGGAAAAGCTGCCAGAACACTGTTAGGGAGGCTGTTTGGAGAAGCTGTTGGAGCTGCTGGAAGCTACTCGTTCTCTTGGTCCATTCTGATGGAGGACCTTGTCATGCTGGCTTTCCTGATGAGCTTTGGAGGAGTTTTGGTCCTCATCTTGAGCATCGCTTCCAGGCTCTAGAGGGGAACATGGTGCACTTCTCAGCCTCATGGACAAACTTGTCACATTGGCTTTCCTGATAGGAACTAAGCTTTCCTTGTCACTGGAGGAGCTTGGGACCTCACTGTTGCTGGGAATGGTTGTGGTACCTTTGGGAGATCTGTAGTGCTTACCTTGAGCATTGCTTCCTGGCTCCAGTTCAGAGCCCTCAGCCTGCTAGCACAGATCCTTCATCCCACTGGCATAGAATTCCTAGCTTCCACTGACCTTTGGGCCTTTCCAGCACAAATCCATGAAGTAGGCCTGTTTGTTGTGTGTTCTAGGCCTCCAGTTGGACTTTTAGGAGGTATTGTTATACCTTCTAGGCCCTCAGATGGATTCTTTAGTGTATGGATAGATTTCCTGCACTTCTTGTATGTGATTCTTCAGTGATCTTTATAAAATACTATTATAAAATGAGTCCTGTATTATACTGTTCCCCTTGCAAAAAACACAAATCATAACACATGTTTACCCTGCCTAAAGCCTGGATTCCATCCCAGAACCAAACATGATAACAATTTATACCTTCTCTGCACCTTTATGATGCCACCTGAGAAAATAAACTTTATTTTTACCGTTAAAATTAGCAATACAAAAAAAAGAAAGCAATACTTATACTCAGGCTCTCTTGATAGGTAAGGGGTTATTCTTCCTGTCCAAGACTTAATTCCTCAGATTTATGATCAACCTAAAATTCCCTTGTACCTTACAGTCCAGTTACACTGAACCAATTCTAGTACTTGTTAAATACCACATTGCTTTTTACTCCTGTGTCACTGCCTGGAATTTTCCTTTTCTGCTAGCATTCTTTATAATCCTGTCAGACATAATTTTGATCATGTCTTTGATAATTTCCACAGATGCACATATAGTACCAACTAAACCTCTTAAATACTTTGAGGAAAATACCTTTTTCCTTTATTCTGTCTCAGTACCAGACTGTACAGCAGTTATTGGTTTACTTACTAGTTTTCCCTATAAAAAGGTACATGTTCTTGACAGTGAGAGACTATGTTTTATCTATTTTTGTATGTCTGCCTTTGAGCTCGAGGGTTACTTGTTGAATGTTTTGGGTTTTCTTCCTTTCTTCCTTTCCTTCTTTAACAAAACCACAGCTTGAAAGATTGTGTGACTTTTTCCAAATCCTTACATATGAGTTAACATCAATTCCAAGCTAGTAGTTATCTAATGACTTTTTGGTTATTTATGTGTTGTTTCATAAATAATAGATAATTAAATTGATCTTGTTTTTCTACATCCTTTTTAATATTGAGAATTAGTTACATTTTTTTTGTTTTATATTCATTCCATATTTATTCCACCAGGCGTTGAAGTAGTTCAGACTTGGTCATACCACTTGAGCATGTATGCAATCTGCTGACAAGTTTCTTTTTATTTTTTTTATTTTTTTTTTTTTTTTTTTTTTTTTTTTTTTTTTTTTTTTTTTTTTTTTTTTTTTTTTTTTTTTTTTTTTTTTTTTTTTTTTTTTTTTTTTTTTGTCTTTTTTGAGACAGGATCTCGCTATACAGTTGAGGTTGGCCTTGAGCTCACTTTTGTAGCACAGGCTGGTCTCCAACTCACACCTATCCTCCTGCCTCAGCCTCCTGAGTGCTGGCATTACAGGCGTGAGCCACCACGCCCGGCAATAAGTTTCTTTTTATATAATCAGTTGTTGGAGAAGGGGGAAAAAGAAATTAAAGTAGAAGGAAAATACTTATGAATGATACTGATAATACTTAGGTTGACATTTTCTGTCTTCCTTTTGCTCTGGATATATGTATTATTCATATAAATACAAATGTGAACCTTAATCTCTTTTATACATTGTGGGATATAAGGAGAACATATCCAAATAAATGTTTAGTGTTTGTTTGGTTCAGAACCGATATTTTTAAAGCAGTAACATGACTTTGTGTCTGCAGATTGAGCTGCGAGAGCGAGAGATCGAGCGACTGTCAGTTGCTTTGGATGGTGGTCGCTCCCCAGATGTCTTGTCTCTGGAGACTAGAAATAAAACCAATGAAAAGCTGATTGCTCACTTAAATGTGCAGGTAATGACTCTTACCATCATTTCACTGTGTGTGTGTAAAACCCTGGGTGTTTATAATGGTCTCTAAGCTAGAGACCATTATAAAAGTGACAAGACCGTCCACCAAAGTATTATTTACATTGGAAAAGAAACTGAGTACAACCCAAGTATCAAGGTGCAACTACTGAAAAATCTTGTTCTTAAGGACTATTTAATAAAGCAGGAATTGAGACACGTCAAAGTGGTAAAAATTTGAAATAAACTGGGCATAGTGTGGTCTTCAGTTGGCATCTTAATATTTACAGCATAGCAAAAGCTTTATGTGTTGAGATACTCTTCTGGATGGCTTTTTATATTTAAAATTTTATGATAATTTCTTTTGTATTACAAAAAGATAGTTTTAAATATATAAACAAATTATACATTATTTCAATATATAGGAATATATAACATGAATATATACATGTATAAGAATATATATATTTCTCAAATTATAACTTTTATCCACTCATGCCATGCATTTGACTTAAGAACGAAAGAGCAGGGAGTTCTACGCATGTGACATGTAACCTTGAGACATTCAGATGTGTCAACACTGCCTCCACTGTAGCCAGAGCACAGTTGGTAAAAACTAGCAGCAATAGCTGTAGGATAGTGCTGCACAATAGAAACATGATGAAAGCCGAGTAGGTGCTTTAACATTTTCACCTAGCCCTTCAGAAAAATAAAAAGAGATACATTTACTTTTAATAATGTATTTATACTGCTATATCCAGAATCTTGTTTCAGCATGCAATATTTTAATTTTTTTCCCTTAACCAGGGCTTTGAAATATTGTATATCTTTTATATTTGTAGTGTGTCTCATTTAGATTAAGCAGATTTCAAGTGCTCAGTAGCCACATATAGATGATAGTGGCTACCATATTTTATTTTGTTTTGTTGTTGATACAGGGTCTCACTACACAGTTCAGACTTGTAGCGATCTACTTGTTTCAGCCTCCCTAGCATGCCCAGGGTTCCAGAGTTGGCACAGAATGTAGTACCAGGAATTAAACTCAGGTCCTTGCACTTGCTAGGCAGGTGCTTAGACTGTCGAGCTGTCTCCCTTGCCTGTGGCTACCATATTTTAAACAGCACAGTTTTATATTATTGTTGTGATATCCTTGTCATATTTTTAGATACTGTACTGGGGGAAGATGTTCACACAGGTTTCTTATTTTTTCCTTTGTACTTGAAAACCAAATCCAGTAGGTGTATATCATTCATACATAAGCACGTAGTGTCAGTTTTGCAAATAAAAATCAGCATTTAAGTTTATAAATATAAAACTATAGTTTTAATTTCATTATCCTCTAAAAATAAGATATTTTTATAGTTCAGAACTTAAAATTTTCTAATTCATAAACCTTATGATTACACATTTACTTTAGGTTGACTTTCTTCAGCAAGCTAATAAAGACCTGGAGAAGCGTATTCAAGAGCTTATGGAAACCAAGGAAACAGTGGCAACTGAAGTAGTTAATTTAAGTAACAAAAATGAAAAACTCTGCCAAGAATTAACTGAAATAGACCACCTGGCACAGCAACTAGAAAGACATAAAGAAGAAGTACTTGAGACAGCTGATAAAGAACTTGGGGAAGCAAAGGTAATCTGTCTATTTGCGGGAGTAGCAATTACTTTTCTGAGGACACAGTGGAGCTTGGGCTCTTTGGATTTCGTGCCCAGGGTCTATATTTATTTTGTGTATGTGTTATTTTTCATTTCTTTCAGTAATTTAAACTTTTCTTAAGGCTTTTCTTATTTTCTAAATAATTATATTTATTTAAGTTTAGAGCTTTTCAAAAGCCAGGCATGGTGGGACATGTCTATAATCCCAGCACTCAGGAGGTTGAGGCAGGAGGTTCACTGTGAGGCCAGCCTGATCTGCATAGTAAGATCTTGTCTCAAAAAAAAAAAAAAAAAAAAAAAAGTACCTATTCTTAGAGTTCCTAATGCTGTCCTACTATTTTCTTCAAAGTTTCTCTTATCTTGGCATTGTGAGAAAGTCCAAAGTAAAGCTTGCCCTGTAACTTTTTGCTCAAAAACTGTTTTTCCCCCTCCTTCTTTTTGAGACAGGGTCTCTCTATGCAGTTCAGGCTGGCCTTGAACTCACTTTGTAGCCCAGGCTGATCTCAAACTCACAACAATCCTCCTCTCTCAGCCTTCCATGGATTAGAGGCTTGTGCCACCATACCCAGCTTAAGAACCTTTTAAAACTGTTTTGAAAGTATGTGTTGTTGTACATTTTATGTTAGTACTAATGTTTTTCATCTTTAAGTTGGAAAAGATAAAATTTTTAATCTTCCATAAATTCTGATATTAAAATTAATTTCATGATTCTTTTAAATGTAACTAGTGAAAAGTAAACATCTCTTTTTATTGAAGTCTTTGCAAAATTTAATCCTATTTTAATATACTTTATCCTTGACTGTCTTTTTATGATCAGTTTGTAACTGCTTAGAATAAAAAATATCTAAGTTTAAAAAGTTTTCTGTGACTATAAGATTCAAAGTATTAATATTTTCCTCTGAATAGTGTTATCACTGTAGTAGCAATCAGTGGATCAAAGTGACACATGAACACAAATGTTGGTAAATATGTAAAAAGTAAAATATTATTGGAAGGACTGTATATGCATAGTAAGGATCCAGGTAATGACCCCTTAAAATTATGTATGCATGCCACTGTTTTATCTAATTCTTGGAAAGCGTTTGTGTCAGCTCTATAAAGGAGTTGTCAGGTCTAACCAGTAAAAGAACTGCCTCACTATAATAAAAAAAAATGAAAAGCCCACAGTAAATGTGATTCTACTTTTTACTAGAAAAATTTTTAAAAAGAAATGAAAGACATGCAAATTTTAAGTGAAGAGTAGAATTATCTCTAGTCATGGAAGCATGCTATTACATGTAGAGAGCCTAAAGACTGTACAAAAAAAAAAAAAGGTAGAACTAGTAATTCAGAAAAGTTGCAGATTTTGAAATAAACACACAAAAATCAGGTGTGGGCCTGAAGATTAGTTCAATGGCACAAGCGCCTGCCTGGCAAATGCAAAGTCTTGAATTCGATTCCCAATATCAAGAAAAAAAAAAAAAATCAGGTATGATTGTGTACACTAGCAGAAAAATCTAAAAATGAAATTAAGACCATTTCATTTTCAATAGCATTAAAAAGAATAAAATGAAGTTCTAAAATTTATGTAGAGGCCAGGTGTGGTGGTGCATACCTGCAGTCTCAGTACTCAGGAGTCAGAGGCAGAAGGCCTCTGCTTGCAAGTTTCAGGCCAGGCTACATAGCATAGTAAGTTCCAGGCCAGCCTGACCTGACTGACCATAGAAAGATCCTGTCTCAAAAAAAAAAAAAAAAACTTACATGGAACTTCAAGAAACCCTAGGTAAAAGCAGTGCTGAGAAAGGATATAATTAAGACAGTTTTGCTTATGTATTTATACTTTGAATTCCATCGCAACACTCACCCTTTTAACTTCCTTTTGCATCTCCTATGCTGAATACAGTTGTGTGCTGAGCACCTTCATGCAGTAGGCTGAACATGGCATCTTGTGGCCCATGCACAAAGCTCAGAAAGCACAGGTTGGCTTAACAGAAGGTTCTTTTGGGTTCCTAATATTTATTTCAGCATTCTGTCCTCTCCATTGCAATATAGGGGATCCAGGCTGGTAAAAGCAGGTGGAAAGAAAGCAAGTAGTATAGCAAAATTAGGAAATGACAGTACCATGAAAGATAGCCTGAAATTCAAGACATAATGAAAGTCCTGCTGGAATATAGACCAAAAAAAAAAAAAATCTCAAGTGACCCTTTCTTTCAGCTATTACAAATAGGTGTTGTAATGTTCTGTGTCGGTGCCAAAAGAAACAATGAGAAGACACTATGAAGGTAGCTCAGAGGACTCACTGAGATCTGTCTCTCTTGAAGTGAGCCCAGAACTCTACAAGCATCTCCTTTTTATTTAGGTTACACAATAGAAGATTTACAGGGAGGAGAGGGGATCACCAACATCTTAAGTAAGGGTGGAGATATCAATCAAGATTAAGCTGTTACACCTTTTTTAGATCCTGGTCTTCTAAGATCCCTAAGTAACAGATTACAACCCACCCTAAACTTTATTGTTCTTCACTTCTTTAAGATGGTAGTTTCTAATTTCTACAAATAGGTCCCTATAATATTCAAACTACTAAAATTTTAAAGAAAATCCTCAATCCTCTTCACTGAAACTGAACAGTAGGGCCAATACCTCAGGTTTTGCTAGTGAAAAGGAACATGACCCACTAAAAGAATTACATAGTGGTATACTTACTGATAAGTATTTTTAGGATGTTTGTCTAATAAGCTTTTTATTCCTAGAAAGAGATTAAAAGAAACCTCTGTGAAATGCGGAATCTTGAAGAAATAATGGCAAAACTTCAACTAGTGAGTTGATCTTATACTATAATAACAGCATTTTTAGTAAAAATTTTCTGTGCTTTATTTTGCATATGTGTTTTTTATTGAGATTTATTTGCATATCATAATATTCACTCTTTATGCAGTGGCTTTAGTATAGTAGCAAAGTTTTCCAACCACCACAACTATCTAAATGCAGAACATTTTCATCACTTTAAAAAGAAAATGATGAAGGGACATTCCCTTCATGAGCCATTCTTCATTCTCGTCTGCTCCCTAAAAACCAATCCTCTACTTTAGTTTGTGTGTATATGTCTGACTTTGGTGTAAATGAAATCATATAATGTGTAGCCCCTTGTGACTGGCTTTATCTTAGCATGTTTTTAGAGTTTATGTATACTTATTTCCTTCCTTTTTATAGTTTATATTTCCTTGTATGGATATATAATTTTGTATTTTTATAATTCTTTAATCTTTTATTTAGCAATAGGTTTGCAAGTGAAATTCAGATTTTAAAACCTAGCTCAGTAGAATAAGCACTTGCCTGGCAAGTGCAGGGTCTTGAGTTCAATCCCTGGTACCAGAAAAAAAAAAAAAAAGACAAACTTTAAAACCTGGTTGGGCATATAGCATTATATAAATACTCCATGATTCAATAATTTGTTAATGTTAAAATTATAAATTGCTAGTTACTTGATATATTTGTTATTATTAAAAACAGGCACTCTACTTTTAATAACTTTGCTGTAAGGTCAGCCATTTTCCTAAGTCATGTTGCTTGCTGTTGTATTCTAGTAAGCAAGATAGTGATCCCAGCAGAAACCTAATGTTATGGTTTGTATCTAGGTGTCTCCTCATGGCCTCATGTAGTAAATGGGGCAGTTTCTAGAGTCTGTGATTAATTCATGATCTAATGCTGGGATTATGGATGTGAGTGGCACACCTGGCAATCTGCAGTAAGGTGTAAAGAAGTGGGAAAAACCACTAGCTAACTGCCTGTGCTGCTCCGTGCCTTTGCTCTTTGATGTTTTCCCCTGCCATGAATTGCTGCCCTCAGCTGTGTGCCCCCTCTCCCTTGGAGCTAGTGGAGTATGGACCAAAACCCCCACTAACTGTGAGCTAAATAGTTCCCTTCCTTAATTTTGGATGTTGAATATTTTGTCCCAGCAGTGAGAGAAAAGTAACACCTAAATATAGCATCTGATCCAGCACCAACAGAAAGAACATCTTGCTGACAGGTTGGAAGTGGGTGGTCATCTAGAAAACTTGAGGTTTTTTTGTTTTATTGTTTTTCGTAGACCATTAAGTGGGACATTTCTCCTAAGAAGAACAGAGATAGTTGCAAATGTTTACTGTCCTCATTTATACTTTTTATACAGTCTAGCTGCAGTGTTCTGGTGATGTAAGGAAACTAGCATATCAGCTGGTATGTAGTAGGTGTTCAAATACTCAGTGGTTTTTATATGTATAAACATAAAGGCATGCCATGTCTTACTGTTGCCCTCTTTTAAACATAAGCTTTAAATTTTTTATTGTATAAGTACATATTTAGAAAAAAGCAGGACAGTGCACTGATATGTCTTAGTTATTCTTCTCTCATTGCTGGGACAAACACCTGACACTCAAAATGAGGAAAGGAGAGGTGTATTTAGCTCACAAGTTACTGGAGGTTTCAGTCCATATTCATCTGGCTCCAAAGCAGAGGGCAACCTTCCATGTTGGTGGGCAGAAAGCGAGAGAGCTCGCAGCTGCTCAAGCAGCTAACTTCTCTTCTTATCTTACATTAAAATGCAGATCTGTGGGCCCGGCAGGATGGCTCAGTGGTCTAAAGTGCCTGCTTGGGAAAGCTTGGGCGGCTTCATGGACCGTGGTTCAATCCTCAGCACCACATGCTGTGCCAGCCCTGCCCTCAGGGCAGGCTGAGCTGGCCATAAAAATAAATAAATAAACAAACAAAAGTTCTGAAACAAGAAAAAAATTTTAAAAATTAAAAAAAAAAAAAATGCAGATCACCTGCCCCAGGGGAGAGGCAGCACCCATTTCCACAATAATCAATTACAAATTCCAAAAGCTGCCTGCCCCATGACTGCATGAGGCTTTGGGGGGGACACCTACACACAAACCATAACATGATCAAATAAAGGAAAAGTAAAATCTAATATTAGCATTCTCAAAAGAGCACTGTTGATATTTATATTTTTAGGATGTTTTTAGCTACAGTTCATAATTAACTTCAGTTGAAACTATTTGATTAATTAAAATGTGTGTATATGTGTATGTGTGTGTATGTATGTGAGTTGCTAATATATAAATGTGCTTACGAAAATAATCTTTTTTAATACTGAGGGTTGGTGGGACATGTCCGTAATCCCAACTACTGGGAGGGCCAAAACTGGAGAATCACAAGTTGGAGGCCAACCTGGGCAACTTAGTGAGACCTTGTCACCAAAAAAAAGGCTTGGGAGTGTGGCTCAGTGGTGTAGAGCACTTGTCAGGCAAGCATGCTTGGCTCTAGGTTCACCCTGGCACCATTAACAAAAAAAGTTATTAGAAATCTTAATTATATATTAATTTTTTTAAGGAACTAGACCTATGCTATAAAGAAAAAGAGAGACTGAGTGATGAACTTCTTCTAAAATCAGACCTGGAAACCGTTGTTCATCAGCTTGAACAAGAAAAGCAAAGACTTACAAAAAAAATTGAAAGCTTTTCAGTGACAGGTAAGATGATATGTTAATAACTTAAAAAATGCTTGAGACTTGCTCTTGATATATTAGTTTTTTTAGATGATCTTTCATTCACTGAATAAATGATTGAACCAACAATCACCTTAGATACTATACTCTTAGATATAGTAGATATCTCTCTCACTCAAGGACTTTCACATTTCTTTTCTATTTTTGACTGGATTGTTGGTACAGTTGACTCTGCATGAATAGTTTACAATAAAACTAATCCTGTCATACTTTGCAAGTGATCCTTTGCAACAAAAGTAATCCTTAGAAATGCAATTAAAACTAAGATGATAACCATTCTGAAATAGTTCATAATTAAAGTACAGAACCCTTTTAAGGAAATGCACTCTGGTCACCTAAAAGCCATGCTTGGCTATTTCTGTTTGACCCCTTAACTTCTCAGTCCACTCAATTTGTTTTCTATCTTCACATCATCAACACAGGGTCCCAGAGATAGTTCAGTGGAATAAGTGCTTGCCTGACAAGTGCAAGGTCCTAAGTTCGATCCCTAGTACCACCTCCTCCCACAAAACATCAACAGAACCACTCCTGTTAGTTGTGTGTGGTAGCTCCAGCAAGCTGAAGCAGGAGAATGACTAGTTCGAGCCCAACCAGGACAGCATAGTGACTTAGCATGTGCCCATCTGAAAATTTTAAAAGGGTTAAGGAGAGATAATTTACTGCAAAACCAATGGATTCAGTCACTGGTACCACCAGAAACAAATAAAAAATACAAAAACAAATGAACAAAAAAACCCCACTTGTTCTTGTTAAAGTCCATTATGCTAAATCTAATGGGCACATTTCATTTATTAGTTTGTGTGGCTTCTTAGTGTTTAACATAATTGCCCGTTCTCTCCTGCTTTCTTCTTACCTCTTTAGTCACTCCCTTTTGGGGCAGTTTCCCAGTTCATTTTCCATTTTGTATTATAAACTATCCCCTGTAGCTTTTAGTCTCCCATCATTAGCACGTTGATCTTGGCTCTGATTTTTTATGCTTGAATCCTCAGCCAATGTTTGGCATATAGTAAATACTCAATACATATCCACTGAATGAATGCCAGAAGAGGTGGGAGTGAATCAAATCATACCAAGAATAATCCTCCTATGCTCTAACGAACACAGATTAAATTGGGTTGAGCTCCAAAATTTCTGTTACTGTAGTTAGTTTTAACTCATGAAAAAGTGATTTCTATGGTAAAAACTAATAATAGTGCTTATTTGCAGAAAGCCCAAGTTATTTTGATCTTTTTGTCTATATACATATATATATATGCATATGTATATATATATGTATATAGATATGCTATGTTAAACTCAACGTAATGTTAAATTTGTTCATATTAAATTGATTATTTGCATATATCTTTTTCTAGTTCATTTTCACCTGCCTAGAAAATAAGACATGGAAATTTATTGCTTAATTTTGTTATTTATTGTTCCATTTTATCATACTAAATAGTATCCAACCTATAAGACAAAGTAAGGGCAGTTTGTCTCATTGGACAAATTTTAAGGTTTTTGTTGTTGTTTTTGTTTTTTTAATTTTTATTTTATTTATTTATTTATTTTTTTCTTGTTTCAGAACCCTTGTTTGTTTATTCACTCATTTTCATGGCCAGCTGAGCTACCCTGAGGGCAGGGCTGGCGCAGCATGTGGTGCCAGGGATTGAACCGCAGTCCCTGAAGTCGCCCAAGCTTCCCCAAGCAGGCGCTTTAGACCACTGACCCATCCCGCCGGGCCCCAAATTTTAAGTTTTTGCTTTTTTATTTCTTCCCTTTCAATATTAATCTATGTTTGGTACATAAAGATTACACAAAACAGTTCATGACTTCTGTAACATTCTTTCTAAAAGTTACTTTATTTGGCTAACTCACTGCAGAAAGAGAACTTACTTTGGAAGTGGAGAGGATGAGGATAGAACATGGAATAAAACGTCGAGACAAGTTACCTTCTCGTTTAGATACATTTCTCAAAGGTATAGAAGAAGAACGAGATTATTATAAGAAAGAGCTAGAAAGACTCCAACATATCATACAGAAAAGATCTTACTCTATAAATTATTGTGCACATGAAAAAACTTCAGTATTTAAGACATCAGAAAAGGTAATATTGTTTTATAAGAATTGATAAAGTATTATGAAACTTTACTGTTTTATTGTATTAAATCTAATCTGTTTTATGTGCTTTTTTTAAAGTCCTGATTTGGATTTCTATTGTTCCTGTGATGTGTGCCATAGGAACTTGCATTAACTAGGAGAACTACTTAACAACAAAGTAGCTGATTACCAATTGCTGAAAATTAAAGAAAAGTTGAATAGTTGATTCATAGACCCTAGCGGTTTATGGCCACCAATATTTTCTGTCTTTCTAGAATTGACTCTGTGTGTCTGCTACACTGTCTCTCTGGTAGCAGAGTGGCTTTGTGTCACTCTGACATTGTTTAGACCAGTCAGAAAGGTGTGTCACTTTCTAACTGGCCAAGAACCTCTCCTGTTAACTTTTATAGGAGATGGTGGAAACTGCAAGCGGATGATATATGAATTTTTCTATTTGTTTACATGTTGATAATCTAAAGATGTAGACCTTAAGAATCCTGTGACTTGGGAAGCTAAAGCAGGAACATTAAAAAGTTTGAGACCGAGGCTGCCCTGATAGATCAGTGGACTAAAGCACCTGCTTAGGCAGAGGGCAGTGGCTGAGTTTGATTCCTGGTCTGCCATGCCAGCCCCCACCCTTAGGGTGCACTGAGACAGCCATTAAGAATGAGTTTGGTGGTGTAATTCCAACACTTGGGAGGCTGAAAACAGAATCACCACGAGTCTGATGTACATAGTGAAACCCTGAACACTCTGTAGATCATGCCCTAAATAAAGGAAAAAGAAAGAAAAAAATTTGAGACCCAGTGGGCAACTTAGCAGGACCCAGCAGGACCCATCTCCAAATAAAAAGTGATAGAGCTGCTCATTTTGTGAATCATTCTTTTTATGCCTATTGTGCTCTGTTCTTCCTCTTTCTTTTGCTTCTACTAATTGTGCTGCTGCTTTCTTCTACTTCCGCTGCTATCACTGCTGCTACCTTTTCCTCCTCCTTGTCTTCTTCCTCATTTTCCTCCTCCTCTTGTTTTGTTTGTGATGCTAGGGATCAAACCCAGCACTTGGTGCGTGGCAAGCAAGTGCTCTGCCTCTCAGCTGATACCTATGAGCCGGTGCACCACTTGAATCTCCCATTGTATATATTATTTAATGTTGATCATGATTCATGGGAGATTAAAATCATGTTTTGAAGTCTTTAATTACTTCTATCTTATATCATTTGAATTCTTTAGGTTTTTTTTTTTTTTTTTTTCTTAAATTTTAGGGCTATAGACGTCCCAAAAGCGTACATGGCCCTAATATTGTCAACACACTAGGTAAAACTAAGGAATTTAGCCGGGCGTGGTGGCGCACACCTGTAATCCCAGCACTCGGGAGGCTGAGGCAGGAGGATTGATGCGAGTTCGAGACCAGCCTGGGCTACAAAAGTGAGCTCAGGACCAGCCTCAACTGCATAGTGAGACCCTGTCTCAAAAAGACAAAAAAAAAAAAAAAAAAAAGAAAAAGAAAAAGGAATTTGGGGTGGGGGAGGCATTAAAATTCAAAATATCACCTTCTACATATTCTTCTATGTCCATTATCAGTTTATTGTCTTCTGATAGACTTTGCTCTTTCATCTCATTGGTTAAAGGCTATAGTTTGATTTAGAGTTGTCAGTGTAAACAGCATGCTATTATTACAAACAAAATAAACCAGTGAGAAAATAGAATGCAAGTTAGTTTATATGTTGCTCAGTTATTTTTGTGTTTCATATATTCTTAGGACATAGGGAAAATAAGTCATCAAATTGATTTTTTTTTATAGGCAGAAGGATCTCCCACAAAATTATTGATCAGTTTAGTCAACAACATTGAGTATATAAAAATCTCAAAGGTTTTGCCCTAAGTACTTGGTTCATTTGCTTGATATAGATTAACAGTGGAAAGACAAGTGAGAAGTATTGGTACTGGTACCATTAGATACTGGTACCATTAGGAGATACCTCTTGTCCCCTTCCTCTAACTTAAAATGTTTTAGTACCAGCCATAGAGAATATTTTGTTTTTGTTTTTGTTTTTTTTTTTTGCAGGACCGGGGTTCAAACTCACAACCTTGCACTTGCCCAGCAGGCACTTGTGCCTTGGAGCTATCTCCCCAGCCCCTTTTTTTTTTGTTTTGTTTTTGTTTTTTTTTTTTTTTTTAATAGAGAATATTTTTAGAACCCAAATAATAAATTGCAAGGATGCTGTGAAATAGTGAATAAGTATGTGAGTGAAAGAGTGAAATGTCAAACAGTTGTGAGTTTTGGAAACTAAGGAGCACATTCTCTACCTAGATAGAATTGGGCCTTTAAAAAAACATTGGGAGTACTTTGTGAATAAATGACTAAGACTTCTTCAGTACATAACTTATTTCTTTATTATTTGCTGGCTCAAATCAAATCAGGCCTAATGCTGAGTGCTATAAATGAGACATGGAATAAGACAGATAAATCATTTTTGTTCTTGTCACTTTCATGTGTATCCTTATGGTTGAGTGTTAGAAATAATAGAATGGTAAAGGCGACATTAACCTTAATAGAAATGTGATACACAAGATACATTTAGAGGAGAATTAATTGTTTTTGTTTCAAGTAGGTCAGCCCAGTAAATGTTCAGGGAATAGGTGGTTTACTAGGCACTGAATATATGGTGAACTTAAATATCTCACTTATGAGAAGTGTTAGTAAAGAACATACAGGGATGGATCAGAAGACTATGTAAGAATATAGGAGATCTAAATTAGATTGGAGAATCTGAAAAGATTTTTTTTCAGAAAGTGACATCTAAACTGAAACTTAAGTAGTAATGAAAATAGACTCCTAAATCTTTATTCATTGAGCTCGCCTTTTCTTGAATCTGTATATACTACTTCCTTTCTGTATGATTTCCTTATTTAGATATAGTCGTTACAGTTTTTCTTCTATAATATTAAACTTTATATCCTGAAATCCTACTCTGCTTTCTCCTGTAAAACATCTTGTGTTGCAGGGGATGTAGATAGCAGATTTCATCCACTGAAGCTTAAGTTTTGCTTAGTCATGAGAATACCTTATTTCCAAGTAGTCAGTGAACAGTAAATATTTCACCAGGTCTGTGTTAGCTAATGTATATTCATGGTAGATATTGAGTAATAAAGGCTGGAACTCTTCCCAGTGTGTCAAATTATCCCATTATCCCATGTAGACCCTTTACATTTAGTGCTTTAATATTGAAATAGCATACATTTACTACTTTTTTTTTTTTTAACAGTAGCAAAGATGTGAGTCTTTTAAATGGTTCTAGAATAATAGGCATATACTTGTTCTAGAAACATTAGAAATACTTAGTGAATATCCTTAATATATACTGCCTGGCAGAAATACATTCATCTGACTGCAGAAATGTGCCTCACGTAATCGTGATATTCAGTTGTGGAAAACATTGAGTGTGCTATTCTGTTATATATACATATGTTATATCTGTTGTATATACTGTTATCTATACTGTTACATATGAGAAGGATTCTAAACTAGTGGTTTTCAGAAATTGTCATGCACCAGAATCACATGGAAGGCTTGGTAAAACACAGCTATTAGACCTCACCTTCAAAGTTTCAGAGTCACTACCTACAAATCTGTATGTATAACAGGTTCCTAGATATCACTGGTGCTTGTATTCCAGAACTTGTACTTTAAGCACCACTAATATGAACAACTCCCAAATACCTATCAGCACATCTGATGGACTCTGACAAGTGATGTCATTGGTGGCTGAATCCCTTCCTGGGAATCAAATTGAGGAAATTTATACCAGTATTGACAGGGTTTTCACCTACTTAGTTATATTAAAGAGTATGTGCTCTTTGTTTGTTGGTATCTTCTGTCAGTCTCATCACCAATGTCTTAGAGATAACCATGTTATTATTATGACAAATGATAACTTCTCTATTATTATGTTTCAGGGTGATTACAATTCAGAGATTCATGTGGTCACAAGAGAAAGAGATGAACTTCAGCATATGCTAGAAAGGTTTGAAAAGTATATGGAAGATATACAGTGCAATGTTAGATTATTGACAGCAGAAAGAGATAAACTGAGTGTCTTATATAATGAAGTAAGAAGCTTATAGTAAACTTCTAGTAGATTACTTAGAGCCAGTTATATAACCATAATGAACCCAACAAATAACATGTAGATTTCTGTAACATACGAAGTTTATAATATTCCTTCATAGTTAAAAGTAGTAGAAGTTTCTGTTTTTATGTAATTCTCAAAGTAGAAGTTTCCTTTTTTATATTTATTTTTCATGACTCATGGTAACTGTCTAGTCACCTTTTTCTACAAATACCTGCTTCTGCGCTAAGTTTATCTTTGATCTAGACATGCCCCACCCTGGTCCCACAAAAAAAAAAAAAAACAAACAATTCTTCTTAGACATGCCCCAATATGCCCAAATTTCAGGGATAGCCTTGGGTAAACAATTACTGTTTACAGTGATGGCTATTAAGGGCCTACCCTCTAGTGACCAGAAAACATCTCTAGGGAAGAAGAGTTTGGTATAGCCTGGCCTCTTTACATAGCTTCTGTTGCCAGAGGGCATGATGATTCTGCAGAAAACCTACTCGGTCTCTAAGTTTGTTCCCATGCCCATCTCTCATGAAGTGCTGGGGCTGCATCAGTGGGAGAAAAGACGTACAAGTGAAAAGGTCAAAATAACAGAACCATTTTCATATTTTGAGCTTTTTAAGCATTTGACTGTACAAGTTGATTCAGTTCTGGGCTTTCCTCTTAGTTGGCTTAGATAAGAGCTTTGTTGAGTCTGCTTAGTTGATTCCTATTTGTCTGCCATCCAGTTTTCAACATTTTGTGACTGCCACCTCTCAATCTCCATGTCCTTTTGGTGTTACTATTTAATTTTAATCCTTTTACTCATTTTGTTGGCATTTGGGAAAACAGTAAAAATAGCATATGTTCAGTATGCCTTTTTTTTTTTAAGTGAGGTTTATCCATAATGTCTTTTAATTCTTAAGGCTCAGGAAGAATTATGTGCACTAAGACAGGAATCAACGCATACCACCATCCCCAGTAGTCTCATTAATATTATGGAAAAGGAAAAAGAACTTGCCTTATCTGACTTAAGAAGAATTATGGCAGAAAAGGAAGATTTAAGAGAAAAGTTAAAAGTAAGTAATAAACATGACATATTTTTGGAAGATGATTAAGATCTCCATATATGTATTCAAATGACATTGCTGTTTAGAATGTGCAACTACGTTATGATGGCATAAAACAGCATGCCATTCAGATCAGATTACCTTGTTTATGTCTGGCCTCCATCTCAGGGTGGATTTTCTTTTTTTTTTTTCTTTTGTATTTTTAGGGAAGAGGTGTTCAGCATCTCACTACTAAGTTGGACTTAGTGATCTGTCTGTTTACAGCCTCCCAAGAGCTGGGATTGCAGGCACCTGTGCACTACCATGCCTAGTCTCAATTGCCATTTCAGTGCACCCTGGGTGCAGGGCTGGCAGGGCAGGGTTTTTCATTCTTAAACTGTTAAAAAAACTCAAAAGAGAAGAATGTTTCTTTGTAGATAAATAAAGTGATGTTGGAATTTGTTTACATACTGGCTGTAGCTTTTTATGTAGTCCAGTGGCAGTCCATCTCTGAACTCAAAAGGAAGTTTTTCATGTGGAAAGTGCTGAGATTTGCATATACCAAGCAATTTACTCATTGAAAATATATATTTCAATGAGTTTTAGTATGCTCAGTCTTGGGTAACCATCACCACAGTCAGCTTTAGGAGTTCTAGTCACCACGATAAGATGCTCAGTACCAGTACCTTGGTATCACATTCTGTTTCCCAGAGGTTGCTGCAGGCTGGGGAGATAGCTCAGTAGAAAAAGTGCTTGTCTGGCAAGCACAAGGTCTGAAGTTCAATCCCTGGTACCACCAAAAAAAATTGTATTTCCAGATGTTTCTACACTAGACGCTAGGATTAGCAACCACTAATCCATTCTGTTTCAGTGGATATGCCTATCTTGGACATTTCATGTAGAAGCATAGGTGTTTTTCCCCTTCCCACAAACATACAGACACTGAGGATTGACTGACTCCAGAGCATGGGAAGCAATCCCTCCACCGCTAAGCTAATTCTTCAGTTCAAATATGTGATTTTTATGTCTAGCTTCTCCTGTTATTATGAGGTCTTCAAGGTTTATTCTTGAGTAATATCTATGTGAATGTTGTGTACAGTGTTCATTTCTCTTAGGTAGATAGCTGGTAATT
Source organism: Myocastor coypus (assembly GCA_004027025.1). Lineage (NCBI taxonomy): Eukaryota > Metazoa > Chordata > Mammalia > Rodentia > Myocastoridae > Myocastor > Myocastor coypus. The sequence goes on from PVJA010014174.1 coordinate 39,049, forward strand.
CTGGGTTATATACACAAGACTGACTTTAACCTCCGAGGCCAGGCTCTTTTCCACATTTGGCCATACCATTCTGTGTTCCCACCAGCCATGACTGTTGGTTCTAATTTTTCTACATGTTCACCAATACTTACTATTACCTGTTTTTTTCAGTCATTTATTCTGGTAGGTATGAAATATTCGTACTGTTTTGACTGCATTTCCCAAGTAGCTAATCACGTTGAGCGTCTTTTCATGTGTATTTTGCCCATTCTATATCTTTGGGTTTTTTGTATGTTTGGTTGTTTTTTGTTGTTGTTTGTTTGTTTTTGAGAAATTTAGATCATTTGCCCATTTCTATATTGGGCTATTTACCTGATTATTATTGACTTGTGACTTGTAAGAGTTCTTTATGTATTATTGCTATGATCAGCCCCTTATCAGATGAGGAATTTGTAAATCTCATTCTGTGGGTCTTCTTCCTTCCTTCCTTCCTTCCTTCCTTCCATTTTTTTTCTTTCATTTTCTTAATTGTCTCTTTGAAGCACAGAAGTTTTTAAGTCAGATGAGGTAGTTTTTTTTTTTTTTTTTTTTTTTTTTTTTTTTTTTTTTTTTTTTTTTTTTTTTTTTTTTTTTTGTTTTTTTTTTTTTTTTTTTTTTTTTCTTTTGGCATCTTTCTTTGACAGTGTTCTATATTTCTTTTTATAATCTCACAAAAATATGTTAATGTACTTTACAGTGCTCAGCACATTATAATACCAAATATTGTTACTATGAATTTCGTAGTTTACTTACAATATTATGAAATTAATGCTTTGAAAGTAGCAGCCAGCAGTTGAGCATGGTGGCACATGCTTATAATAATCCCAGCTGCCCAAGAAGAGCCAGGAGGACCACAAGCTCGGCCATCCTGTGGTGGCAGCTTAGTGAGATCTTATCTCAAAATAAAAAACATTAAAAAGCTGGGGAAGTAGTTCAGTGATTAGAGTATTTGCCTAGTATATGCAGGGCTCTGAATTTAATCCTCAGCACTGCAAAAAAGGAAAAACAGAGGAAGGGAGGAGCTAAAATTTGAAATAAAACAGTTTTGGGGAGGTTTGAACTCACAACCTTGCATTTGCCAGGCAGACACTGTGCCATGGAGCTATCTCTCCAGCCCCTAAACAATTAAGTATTTTAAGGGTAGTCTTTATGTCACAAATTTTCAGCTAAAGTTTTACCCCTAAAATACCATTTAAGAATGTTTTTAATTGGAATCATTTGGAATACTGCCTTTCAGAAAATGTTTTCTGATTTAGGAAAAAAAAAGTGTTAGAATTCCCAAATAGAAAACTTCTGTGCAATATTGCAGCCTTTAACACAATCTACTTACCCTTTTCTTATCTGAAAAAATAACCAAGAAATGTAAAAATAAGATTTTAAAAATGTGATATTACTAAAACCTTGGAAGAGGCAATGATCAAATTACTGGAATCCTTCTGATAGCAGGATTTTATGAGTTTGCAACAGATATTTTACTTAAGAAATTTTCTGCTCATTTGGATCATTAAGCTTCCTGTACAAGTCTAGACATACTACCCAACTCTTCCTGAAAATTTGTCTCTCAAATTAGTAATCAGTACTGCCTCTTAAAAAATGTTGATGATTTATTAAGCCTCCTCTGTGTGAGAGGTCCTGTTTGAGTGTATTTTACGTGAGCTATCATACTAAGTCTTCAGAAAAGTCTTTTGTTTGTTAGATACTATGAATTTAAGTAACTTGCTTAACTTCACTGAGCAGTGAGTCACAAGGTATCTGGCTCCTGAGTTTGTAAAATTTCCTCTCCATTTGCTTCTATCTTTGTGTTCTCTTTTTTTTTTTGTCCTTTTGAGACAGGGTCTTGCTATGCAGTTGAGGCTGGCCTTGAGCTCACTTTTGTAGTGCAGGCTGGTCTCGAACTCGCACCGATCCTCCTGCCTCAGCCTCCCGAGTGCTGGGATTACAGGTGTGCGCCACCACGCCCGGCTGTGTTCTCTTAATAATATTCTATTGTGGTCATCACTCTCACCTGTGCTATTATCCCAGAGGCTTCTGTACTTTGTTTTGCTCATTTGAGACATGTAATACAGAAGTTAAAGATACAAACCTGATCCCATTACTTTATATTTAAAATCCACTGTCATCGAGGACTTTAGTGATTACTTCTATTTCATAGATTTACTTCTGCTCTTCTCATCCCCAGTCCTCTTTTTCTCAGGGCTCCTGCTTAATAGACTTTTTCTTGTCTGTATCCATCTACATGGCTATTGAAAGAGTCCTTCCTCCCTTTAGGTCCCCTTGTATGGGTAATTCATCCTTTATGTCCAGATTAAACATCATTTTCTAACAGGAAGTGAGCCTTGTAAACTCAAGATTGCTTTTGATAACTGACCATTAGTTTCCTTGTCCAAAAAGAATATGTCAGAATTTTATTTTTAGTCTCTTGTGTAAAGTCTGTTTTTTCTGGGCATGGGGAGTGGCTCAGTGTACAGTTGCCCTGTATGCACTAGGCCCTGGGTTTGATCTCTTGCACCTACAAAAACCAACACAAAATATAGTCTTTTTGGCCAACTCTGGTATCTATGAAGTCAGAGACTATCCAGTTTATTCACTACTGTATTCCTAACTTTGCTTGATACTTTGTATAGGGTATATATTTAGTACTGTGTGAATAATTTAATAATAAATGATTTAATAAAATAATTACAGCACTGTGATCCTTTTAACCAAATGAATAATCCAAACATAAGGTGTTTTTTATTTTGGTTTTTATGTATTTTAGTACAGGGTCTACAGGGTCCCACTACATAGCTCAGACTCGTAGTAATTCTCCTGTTTACAGGCACGTGCATCATGCCCAGTCTCAATCACCATCTCAGTGCATCCTGGGGACAGGGCCAACACAGCATGCTGGGGATCAAATCCCTGCCTCTGTGCTCTGCCTAAGCAGGTGCTTTAGTCCACTGAGCTATCTGGCCAGCCCTGTTTTTTAATTTTTAATCAATAGCATGAAGTGAAGCCTAGTAGTACATGCCTATAATCCCATTTGCTGGGAAGGCCAAGGCAGGAAAATTAAAAGTCTGAGGCTAGCGTAGGCAATTTAATGAGAAGTTGTTCTCAAAAATATTTTTTTAAGGGGCTGGGGAGATAGCTCCGAGGCACAAGTGCCTGCTGGGCAAGTGCAAGGTCGTGAGTTCGAACCCTGGTCCCTCCCCCCCCCAAAAAAAATTTTTTTTTAGGGCCAGGGCTATAGCTCAGCAGCATAAGCACCTGCTTGGCAAGCACAAGGTCCTAAGTTCATTCCTTGATACTGATAAAAAAATAATAATAATAATTTAAATGGGGGATGATTGAGATAAACTCAGTGGTAAAGTACTTCCCTAGAGTATGGGAGGCCCTAGGTTCAGTCCCAGCACTGAGAAAAAGAGAAAAAAGTTAAATGAATATTAATTTCTATTAGAAAAGCTCAGTGAATACCAAAGTATATTGCTTGTCCTGAACTTACCAGCAGTAAGCATTGGATGAGGTTATTTAACCAGGAAGCTAACCCTATGTTTGTGCTGCTGCGCCTGTTTCTGATGCTCTGATTTCTTGCCTGGTGTTGTAGGTTTCTATTTCCTGTGTCTTTCTGATCTTACATTTCCTTTTTTTTTTTTTTCTTGTTCTTCTTTTTTGTGGTACTAGAGATTGAACTTGGGACTTTGCAATTGCCAGGCAGACACTTAAGCTGCTGAACTATCTCCCAGACGGCATTTCCTTTCTTATACTCTGTTTGTTTGTTTGTTTGTTTGTTTGTTTGTTTTCTCAATATTTGCTCTTCTGAAGGCATACTTCCCAGTTTGTTTCCTAGCCTGCTGATTTTTTCTCTTTCAAAGCCATGCTGGTGTGGATTGAGCTGTGTACACCTGCATTAATGAATCTGTACCTCTCTGTATCCTCCACTGTAATCACTTATGGAGGTAGGCAATATAAAAATGAGAATCTCTTTTGCTTTTTTTTTTTTTTGTGTGGGACTGGGATTCAAACTCACTACCTTGCACTTGCCCAGCAGGCACTTGTGCCTTGGAGCTGTCTCCCCAGCTCCCTCTCTTGTGCTTTTTGAAAAATACCAAAGTATTGTTTTTATAAAAAATGATTTACTGTTTAAAACATTTCTGGGTTCTGTGGAAAGATAGTATAATAGTAGTCTAAACTTGTATTGCCTAATTTGCTGATTTTGTTTTAATTACATGATATAAATAAACATTTCCTATTAAATTCTCTTTCAGAATATCGAGGAAATGAATGCTTTTGGCAAATCAGAATTAGAGAAAACTATTGGACATTTGACATGTGTTAATCATAAGGTAATTGATCAAATTGGATTTGGGGTATGGTATTATATGAAAATCTTGTCAATTTTAGCTTTAATACAATAGGGTTTTTTTGTTGTTTTTAAAAATGTTTTAGAAGTATGTATGTATGTAAGTATGTATTTGGTACGAGGTCCTGCTATGCAGCTTGGACTCTTAGTGATCCTCTTGTCTCAGCCTTCCCAGCACTGGGATTACAGGCATGTGCCACATGTCTGATTTCAGTGGCCAGCTTGGTGCACCCAGGGTTCCAGGGCCAGTATGGCATGTGATACCAGTGATCAAACTTAGGTCTTTGTGTTTGCCAAGTAGGTGCTTAGACTGCTGAGCTATCTTACCTAGCCCAATACACTGGTTTTTTCAAATTATAAAATAATGTGCTAGTGAAATTATATAGCAGTGAACAGGACTATGTACGTTAAAGGCTGTTTACTTAAGTTCAGATCTGTCTCCTTGATATCTATAAACAAGTTCCTTGGCCTTTCTGGCCCTCAGTTTCTTTTGTAGAATTAGTACTTTTTAGGATTTTTATGAAAATTAAATAGGTTAATAATACCTGTAAATTATTTATTTGTTTATTTATTTTTAATCATTTTTGTGGCACCTAAGCTTAGAGGACTAAAGAAGATCAGGCTACTTTCTATATACATTATCTGCATCCCATCCCAGAATAAACTTGAGTATTCATCAGAATACAAACTAGCAATGAATAGGGTAAAATTCACAATGCCTGGTGTACCATCTCTAATTACTCAGCATCCAAAAAAGCAGGAAAATATGACCCATGATGAGGATAAAAACAGTGATAGAAAGTAGCCAAAACAAAACGGAAAGACTGTCAGAAAGCACCCAAAATTACTAAAAATCTTACCCCAGAGTACAGTTAGCCCTCTATATCCAAGGGCTTCCCTTTGCAGATTCAGCCAACTGCAGTTACATCTATCATGGCTGCATTTGCACTGAACATGTACAGAACTTTTCTCCTATAACTATTCCCTAGGCATTCAGACAGCACTTACAGTATATTAGAAATAAGTGATCTAGGTGAAACCAAAGTAACAGTCTTTCCTTTTTCTAAGTTTTTAAAGATAGTACAACATAATATTAAAACAGAAAAATTACAAGTGATATGGAATTTCACCTGAAGCAGTATGAATTCACATTATTTGTTGTAACACATAATGTTGTCTTCCAACCAGTTATTCATATTATTTATATATATATAATGTATGTATGTATGTAAAATTGGAAGAAGAAAAAAGTGTTTAAGAAATTAAGAATAGAAAATAGCTGAAAAAAGAATAAGCAAATTATTATCTTTTCCTTTCCATAGACCAGCAGAAATGCACAATATAGTTGTCCAAAGTATTCTGTTTACATACATAGATACATCTTTTTCACCTACTCCTTCTCCTGTCACTCCCCTCAACTCAGTAACTCTTCTTTTTTTATATATTAAAAATAAATATTTAATTATGAAAACATATGTTATGGGTTTTTTTTTTTTTTTTTTTTTAGTACCTCTTCTTTTGAATGAATTTTCAAAAATGCACAATGAATTCCAGAAGAATGACAAATCCCAGTCAAAATAAATAAAAATACATACTTTAAAAAATACAAGGTACCTCTGGATAAACTTCTAAGGATCATTTACAGAAAATATGTGACCTCACTAAAAGTCATTAAGGAAGACAAAATTAAATGGAGAGATATCATCAAATTTATTTTAAAAAGTGACATACAATATTTATAGAAGTAAATTCCAACTTCTTTAGAGTTAATGTAATTTCAGCTGCAATCCCAAGATGTGTGTGTGTGTGTGTTAGGAAAATTGGCAGTAAATTCTAAAACATGAAAACAAAAAGCCAAAAATCATATAAAAGTCTTAAAGAAAAATATGGTACTGGACCTACCCTCCCAGTTTTGAGGACTTTAGCATCACTATAATTAAGATGGGGAATAGTAGAGACTGATAGAACCCAAGAGAGCAAATCCACAAATGCAAGGAAACCTCATATGGAAGGTAACTAGTGGGGCAAGAATGTAACTGAATGATGCAGCACTTGCATAGCAGGCTCAAGGCCCAGGTCCTGTCCCAGCACTGCAGAATATAGCAGCAAAACCTCAGGTCAATGAGGAAAGGAATAATTATCCAGTTATTGTTTCTGGAAACAGTGGCTCTGTATATTTAAAAAAGACCAAAACATTGGATCCTACTTCATATATATCACGCCCCAATCATTTTAAGATTTATAACCTTAAGTGTTCAGAACAAATTACATTTTTAAAGAAATGCAAGAAAAGCTCCTCAACCTTGGGGAAGTAAGAACAATCATTTATGCAGCATTTACTGTGTCAGGCACTTTCATCAGTATTTTATACATGTATATTATTGTAATTCTCCTAACAATTGTGTAAAGTAAATGCAAATATTGTCTACACTTAACAGATAAGGAAACTTGCCCATGATCACATATCAGATGGATATGTGGTAATACAGTGTGTTACTAAGCAGACACAGGTACAAGTTTCTTAAAAGGAAACATCAGTAAATCAGACCATATTGACAAAAACATTTGCTTACCTCAAAACCACAAATTGAAAATCAAACCACTAATTCAGATAGCAACATTCCTTCCTGCCCCTTTCAACAGAAGAAGTAACTAGACGCTTTTGGAGAAAGAAGTAATAAATTACTAATAAATATGAAAGATATTCTATCTCATATAACGAGATAAAACTGCAATAAAATCATTTCATACCCATTAAGTCATCAGAATCTAGTAAAGTCTAGTAACTGTGTGTGTGTGTAGCTCGTGGGGGTGCAAGTTGGTACTTCTTTGTAATTTGGCCTTACCCAGCAATGGTGTACGTGCTCTGTGAACCAGTAGTTGCATTTCTAGGTATGTGCCGTCGAGGGGATCAACAGACTGGTCTTCAAATGAATCCATCTACTAGTCTATTTTATAAATTGAATTTTTAGCAAAAAGAAGACTTGATCCCTTATTTCTAGTCTTTGTCTATGGCTACTTTTGCATATAGGTGGAGATGCAGTAACAGACTATAGGGCCCACAAAGCCTAAAATGCTTCTTTTCTGTAAATAACACCTCGATTGCATGGAAGGTAGACAGGTGATTATAATTCACACAATCATTTGTTATAGAGAAAAAAACAATAAAGCAGTGTTAAAGTACCAAAAATTAATGAATAGTTCTAAATATTAACATCAACATTCGTGAATCTTAGATATAGTATGTTATACTAAGAAAATTAATTGCTAAAATAGCATGCAGTATGATACCACTTGTTTAAAGTTCAAGAACATGTTGAACATATTGATCAAGGATTCATATTAGTGTGATACAACAAAGAAAAGCAGGTCCCTGGTACCACCAAAAAAAGAAAAGCAGGAAGCTGAGCACCATAGCACATGCCTTTCCTGCTCTTTGGGAGGCTGAAGCAGAGCTCACTTTGGACCCTAATGTGAGGCCAGCCTTGGCAACATGGTTTTTGACCTTGCCTCAAAATAAAACCAACAGGAAGAATAAGAAAAGAAACTCAAGATTATGAGTATAGTTTGTTTACAACATTTTCTGCTCTGGTTTTTCCTTAATTTAGTTGAATCTACTTAATGTTTTTGGGTGGTTGTTGTTGTTTTGGGTTTTTGAGAGTTTCCCTATATAGTGCAGGCTGACTCTGAACTCACTGTGTAGCCCAACCTGGCCTTAAGCTTGTTGCAGTCCTCCTGCCTCAGCCACCAGGGTGCTGGGATTATAGGTGTGTGCTGCTGCACCAGGCTTAATGCTTTTAAGTCTCCAAAATTTTTACTCTGCTAGTTGTTTTGCTTCTTGTTTCCATTGTTATCATCAGTTTATTTTTTTTTTTTCTCTTTCTGTTTGTATCTTTTCATTTTAGTGATAAGAAAAGTAAATGAGTACATGCCCTGTAACATCTAGGACCTAAGTATACACATGACTCTTAAGGTTTAAAAAATAAGTCCAATCACTTCTCTCCCAGATATATTATTAAAAAGTGCCTATGAAAAATAAAGTTAAGATCCTAAAACTATGCCTGTTAATTTTCTTAAATTTAAATTACAGCTTGAAAGTGAAAAATATGAATTACAATCTAAAGTATTAATAATGAAAGAAACAATTGAGTCACTAGAGAACAAAGCAAAACTCCAAGCTCAAAAGCTTAGCCATGTGACGGGTGACTCATCCCATCAGAAAACAGAGATGAACTCCCTTAGGTGAGTTGGGTAAAGCTTTTGTCATTTTACTTCTGGGAAATGTTTCTAGGTGCACAAGGATTGTGTCCCTGGAGTTTTGGATTGTTGTCTACAGCTTTGCAGCAGAATTGCCTGGTGGTCTGATTTACTAAATAAATTTTCATGGGGTTTGGGTATCTGTTTCTTAAAACAATCTTTATTTTTTTTTTCCAATTTTTTTATTGTTTAAATTTAACAATGTCTATATTACATATTTTCATCATCAGATCAGTTTAGATTAATACATATAGGTATATAAGATTGATCAAACAATTAAACATTAACCTTTCTAAATCCACATTACTTTTTTTTTTTTT
>PVJA010014175.1:0-48000 GCA_004027025.1 Myocastor coypus
ACACACACACACACACACACACACACACACAAAAGCCCTCTATAGAAGATCCAGACCAGGCAGGCTGTGCTGCCCACGGGTGTGTCAGTTCTAGAGTTAATCCACAGACCACACTCATCTGATATCAAAACAGTGCCCCCATGTATGCTACTATACCAAGCCCACAGACGTGCATGGGGAAGCTGAGGGCCAGGAACACCTGTGGGTACAGCGAGACCCCTACCCAGGCTGCCAGGCATAGAGTCTCCCCTGACAGAGTCCCCAGAGTCACAGGAAGACTTGCCCTAGTCACAACACCGTGGCCGCACACCCTGTATGCGAGAATGTGGGGAGAACCTAGAGCAGTGGAGGCCGTCCTGAGCCCCACATGTCAGCGAGACGGCAGCAGGAGGCCGGGCCACGGCGTGGGTGGGCACCAGGACCCCGACAAGCACAGCGAACACACGTTTACTGGCTGAGATCTGACGGTGGATGGTAAGGCCAGGAACGTGGTGAACTGTGGACCTCGGCCACGCAGATACAGGCCTGGTGACATGTGAGGCATGCGTGGCAGAAAAGCCCTGGCCACTGTGGCCCTGAGGCAGTCGCATGACGAGGCCGAACTTGGCCACATACACTTGGGTCTGGTTTGGCCTCCACCATGCCCAAATGTTGGGGACAGTTTTGGACAGTGCTCAGAAGCATCTGGTAGCCAGGGCAACGGTGACCCTGGGCCTCAGCTAGCTGGGCAGGTTGGGTGTGCATTCTGTGACATAAACTCTCCATCATCCTTGAGGCTCGGTTCACTGTTTGCTGGGGGTTATATGTCACAGAGAAACAGATTTTTTAAAAAGCAGTGTCTTAGTTACTCTTCTCTCATTCCTGGGACAAATACCTGACACCCAAAATGAAGGAAGGAAAGGTTTATTTGCCCCAGAGTCACTGGAGGCTTTAGTCCATACTCAGCTGGCTCCAAGGCAGACTGGCACATGGCAGAGGGCAGCAGTTCATGGTAGCAGTGGCAGAGAGCAGAAGCGAAACGGCGGGGAGCAGCAACAATGGCTACAGAGAGGAAAATCTGTCTTTCTGTCTCTCTTATTTTACATTCAGGCTATCCACATCAGGCTGGGTATAGCACTCGATAAAACCCATAATCCCAGGTATCATGAGTTAACCTCAAACTCCAGAAGTCCCCACCCCATGACTACATGAGGCTTTAGGGGCACAACTAGACACAAACCATAACAAGCAGCCTCAGATTCACAAGGTGAAGTTCTATGGCTAGACGGTGCTTTATGCCCTGAATGGTGCACTCAGAAATGGTCAAGGTGAGCTGGGTGTGGGTGGTGCACACCTGCGACCCGAGCTACTTGAGAGGCTGAGACAGGAGGACTACACTCCAAACTGACCCTGGGCAACTTCACGAGATCCTGTCTAGTAGGGAGAGGATGTAGCTCAGGGGTAGGGCACTTGCCTAGAACGCAAAGGCTGGGTTTGGTCCAGTCCCGCAAAGGAAAGGAAGCAGGGAGAGTGGGCAGCGGGGTAAATCTCACCCCACCTGACAGCTGTCAGGGTAGCCTTGTCTTTCACATTGACTGCTCCGGCTCTACCTTTCCCCACCCTCCTGTCCTGCCACGCCAGGGTCTCCTCGCTGTCTGGGTTCCTGGCGCTTGCAGGGTGAGCTCAGTCAGCAGTGGGAAGGGCCCTCCAGGAAGCCCTGAACAAGGAGGCAGCCAGGCCACAGCGCTCCAGCTTCCGGGAGCCGGCTGCTCACCACACCTCTGGCTCTGCCTGTGTCACTGGGCCCCATGGCCGAGGGCACTGACCCTTGCTGTGACCTGCCTGGCCCCAGCGCCCGTTTCCTCGACGTTTCCCATGGGCCCAGTCAGCACTGCTGCCCTCTCGACACTGCCTGCTGGAGCCAGGATGAGTGCATGGTGGACGCACAGGGCCACCCACGCATGCGGCAGTCACGAGCCACGCAGTGCTGGGAGCTCCCAGAGACCCCCCAGGACCTCAGGCAGAAGCTGGAGGGGGCCTGCTGCAGGCCTGGGCCAGGCACCCCCGGGCACTGCCACGCCACAGCTGTGACGCACAAGGCGAACAATTGCTGCTTCCTGTTCGTATGACACAAGAAAAACAGGATGCTAGGAGGCGCGGGTCTGAGTGGAGGAGATAAGCTGGTCTGTGGGCTGCAGGCGCTGGGGCTGGGCCTCCTGCCCCTGTGGAGTGTGGACACAGGACACTGAGCAGGGGCCAACAGTGAGGCCAGGTGGGCTCTGCCAACCCAGGCCATCCTGCCTGCACGGAGCTACCCACAGCTAGGTCTCTGTCCCCAATGTCTGCCCCCAGCTTGCAGCTGCTGGTACCACCATCCTGGGCCTGCAGGTCTGGGGTGACAGCAGGAATGTACTCGGGCCCAGACCCGTACCTACACCAAGGACTGAGAACCCAGGTGCCGGGGACAGACCCCACCTCCCCTTGCATAGCTGGAATCTCGGCCAGCAAGGCTGCATGCCATGGCCCTGGATCAGACAGATCTGGCCTGCATAGAGGGTTGTTGGGGACACGCTCCCCATGGTACCCTGCGATGCTTGTCACCTGGGGCCCTCCACCAGCCTCTGCTGTCTGTCAGGGACTGGACAGCAGCTGGAGTCTCCAGCAAGCTCACCCACATGAGAGGCCTTAATGGTGCTGTGCGGGCACCGGTGGTATGCCAGGCAGGGGCTCCTCCCGGTGCCCAGTGGGTGCAGGTGAGAACCCAGGTGTCCTGTGAGGCTGAGCCCAGCAGGCTGCACACGCTGCCATGCCCTGCCTCTCCTCTGTGCTGACCCAGCCCACTATGCAGCCACCCCTGAGCTTGGTGCTGACTGGCTTTGGGTCGGACCTGGCAGTGCCTATGCCTGGGAGGCCAGGATAGGGCAGGACACTGCCACTTTGAGCTGTCTGCACAGTAGGCCTGTGCAGGAAGAGCCACCTGCCTGGAACAGAGGAATGGGAGTCACAGCCACCAAGAGGGCAGGGCCTGAGCCCAGGGAGGCGCAGGCAGGGACAAAAGCCAACACACAAGGCCCCGTAGGGTGATGACAGGGCGCGGCCAACCCCATTCACATGGACCCCATCTTCGCAGCTGCATCACCTAGCCATGTGCTGCGCCGCAGGCTTTGGCCAGCAGTGTCCTGGCCAAGTGGCTCAGGGCAGCCCTGGGGCCTGATCACAGGCCCCGTGCCACCTTCTCAGGGACACCCCCAGCCTCGTAAGTCCTGGGGAGGCCGCGTATGGCAGCGCTCTGGCCCTCATGCGAGGCGCTGGATTCCACCCTCAGTCCTAAAAATAATATTACTGATTTACTCTGGGCTCTGGTTGAGCTCCAAAACCACAGAGAGCAGAGGTTCTGGCTGGGGCCAGTTAGCACTTGGATGTAGTCCTCAACAGCACTCACACGGTTATTTCTTTTTCTTTTCTTTTTTGTCTTTTTGAGACAGGGTCTCGCTATGCAGTTCAGGCTGGCCTTGAGCTCACTTTTGTAGCCCAGGCTGGTCTCGAACTCGCACCGATCCTCCTGCCTCAGCCTCCCGAGTGCTGGGATTACAGGCGTGAGCCACCACGCCCGGCTTTTTTTTTTTTTTTTTTTTTTTTCCCACACGGCTATTTCTTGCCCTGCAGTTCCGCCTGCCCCTAGGCAACTTCTCTGGTGAGGTGAGTCCCCAAGTCGCTGTATTGGCCAAGTGGGTCCCACGGCCTCCCGAATCATCCTGTGATGGTCAGGTCTCTGCAGGGGAACAATAAGCTGGCCTCCACTCAGACAGAGCAACAAGGACTTGAGGCCCAGGATCCTGACAAGAAGTGCCCAAGGCTGGTGGGCGCAGGTAGGGCCAAGGGCTCCGCGGGTCACCTCCCAAGCCCCTGCCCCAGACCTCCAGTGGGAGCCCCCAGGATGCAGTGCTTCTGGGCAGCCCCTGCGGTTGGGTTCAGTGCCCAGCCAGGGCTGAGGATGACATGTTTCCACCCGTTGTGTGTCCCGCTGTCCCCCCAAAACCTCATGCAGTCATTGAGGCAGCAGCCTTCCGGAGTTTGTGATTAATTCATGATCCGGTGCTGGGATTATGGGTGTGCGTGCCACACCTGCTCAGGGGCAGATAGTCTGAGCACAGTATAAGGAAGGGAGGCAGGCTCGCGCCCCCCCATCCTTCTTGTCCCCTCCCCACACCGCTGCTCCTCCCTTTTGGCCGCTTGCTTCTTACTGCCAGTCTTGTTTGTTTGTTTTTTAATGTGTTTGGTACAGGGTCTCATTACACAGCCTGGACTCATAGTGATCCTCCTGTTTTCGGCCTCCCCAGTGCTGGGATTACAGGCATGCTCCACCTCCCCTGGACTCGATGGCTGGCTCCACACCCCCAGGGGCAGGTCCGGCATGGCACGCAGTATCAAGGATCAAACCCTGGGCCCTGTGCTTGCCTAAGAAGGCACTTAGTCCACTGAGCTATCTTGCTGGCTCTGAGACAACTTTTAGAAGAGGTCATGAAGGCAAAATGAGGGCTATGGAAAAAAGTCAGCTCCAGATACAGTTACATTGAGGGTCAGGCCCTTGACAGCTGGGGGACATACCTCAGACCATGCAGGCTGGGCAGGTGCAGGCCTTTCCTCAGAAAGTGGCTGTGGTTCTCATGCTGGTGCTGTGGGCACCAGGGCATCTGGACCCCTCCGCTGGGTCTCCACAGAGCAGAGGCTGCGCTAACCCTGTCCGGAGAGGCCAAGGCTCAGTCAGCACCTGCCTGGCCTGACCCCAGGTGTTCCTCTCTGCCACCCACCTTGATTTGCTTTGTGTTTTGCTATCTACAAAGGCAATGTGTACGTGCAGCGAAGCGTGTGGGTAGACAGGTATGCAAGTTCTGAAGCCTCACTGCAGAGACAGCTAGCAGAAGCTATATCTCCTCAGGACCACACACCCTGGCTCGGCCTGTGGCCCCAGGGGCTGGCACTTGTGGCTCTGTGGCCCGGCTAAGTGTGGGGCAAGACACACTCTCCTGCCACTGCAGGGACCTCCAGAGCTGCCACCAGCCATGTGCTTGGGGCCCACATTAGGCCAGCACCCAGCACTGCCAGTGCCCTGGGAACATCAACGGCAGGTGCGGGGAGTGGGAGCCAGAACCCCAACCCCACCTGCTCCCCTGCAGCAAGTCCTGGGACCCCTGGGCCCTGGCACCAAGGAAGGGCAATCCAGTCCTGGACTCCAGCCCAACCCGCTCTGCCGTGTTCTGCCCTGGTGACTAAGGACCGCCAGAGAGTGGCACAGGCCAGGAAACCCCCACAGGGGCCCTCCCCACAGCTAGGCACCAAGCTCCCAACAGCGAAGACAGCGAGCTGTCTTGTGAGCCCGGACCTTAGCAGAAAGAAATCTCTTTAGACAGCTCTCTCCCCAGAGCGGCACAAGTCCCAGTGTCTTTGGGGCTGGTGCCCGGCTTGCTTCCTGACAGCACACTGCTTGGCCCACAAAGGTCAGCACCTGCCTGACATGCCCCAGTCAAAGGTCAATTCAGCGGAGGGCTCAGCAGACCAGGCTTCCCCTTGGCTGGCTGGCATGGGTCACATGGCCTGAGCCACCCACCAGAGCCCTGACCCCTCCCAGGGCCTCATGATGTCCGCAGACACCCTCTTTACACCAGATGCCAGGCTGAAGGGTCCCTTGTTCTTAAGGACAAGCAAAGCCCGCTGTGGTAGTGTTCGCTATGGTCACAGCACTTAGGCTGAGGCAGGAGGATCATTTGATCCCAGGAGTTCAAGACCAGCCAGGGCGACACAGTGAGATCCCTTCTCAAATCAACTAATAAAATGGCTGTTACAAGAATACCTGCAAAGCTCCTCAGGAAAACGATGCTCAGGACTGAGTTATCCGGGGCTGAGAGGGTGTCAGACGTGCTAGATGCCCGGAGCCCGGCATCCTCACCCTGTGAAAGAGGGACTGCAGATGAAGGAAGGCCGCGCTGAGCAGCCACCTGCCCCGTGCACTCCCTGCGGGATCCTCCAGGTGCTTCCCGTCCTCCCGAGCCCCTAGCCTGGCTCGGTGGCCCTGCTGGTGTTGCTCCTCAGGAAAGGCCTCCCCCACAGGGGTGCACACCCCTCCCTCCTGGGTTCTCAGTGTGGCCTCTAGACCGGCCAGGGTGGGGGATGCAGCTTCTAGAGAAGGCTGAGGGGAGGCTGCAGACCTCCCCTGGGTCCCTGCAGGGCACCAGCCAGGAAGGACACCGGCCCCCCGGGAACAGTCTCTGAGGCCCCCTGCTGGCCAAATCCAGCAGTGCCTCTCATTCAAGCTCCTGCAGCTCTGGCTGTGAGAGCAACACACACACACACACACACACACACACACACACGCACGCACGCACGCACGCACGCACGCACGGACTGCGCGAGGGAATAGGGGTGAGAGCAGCGGGCCCGACTGCTACTGTGCCCCAAGGAAGAGAACTCTCTAGTCCCGCAATGAGCTGGAGGCAGCAGCCTCTGGAGTAGGTGGAGGGTGTGGGCTGTGTACTCAGGACAGCAGCCAGGCCCTCTCGCTTCAGCAGTGCTCCGCCCTAGGGGCTCTAGCAGGAGAGGGGCAGGGCGCAAACAAGCCCACCAGACTCCAAGCCTGCCTCCCATCTCAGCTGGCCCAGGGAGAGCCTAGTGAACCCAGCCCAACCCTAACTCAAGGCAGGGCTCAGGCAGCTTCTGCTCAAAACCAGCAACAAATGGACCTGGTGCCTCTCTGACACACTTCTGTCTTTGAGCCTAGTCACCAGCTCCCCAAGCTCTGGCCCTGCCTGACACTTTCCAGCCATACCTAGTGAGGCACCTGCAGCTCCCCTATGGCGGTGCTGGGCCTTCGCCTGCTCTGGTGGGGCAGGGATACACAGTTGGCCTGGCGCCCACCTGGTGCCCACCTGGGGCACTACCTGGGGCAGCTGTGTGCCCTATCTCCCCCTGCTTGCCTGGCCTGCCTTGGGCCAGCCCTTCAGTGCCCCATTGTGTAGATGGGCCCAGGTCATCACCCAACAGCAGAGGAAACCGTGGGCGGCTCCTGCCACCTCGCGTGGCATGAATGGTGCTGCCAAGCACACATTTTCACCAGCGGTGGGTACAGACCCGGGAGTGAAAGTAGGGGTCCTGTTTTGCCAGGCCTCACCCAGAGGTGTGCTTTTTCTACATTGTCCTGAGGACAGCCGAAGTCTAGGCTCCGGCACCCTTGCGGGGGTGGGGAGGGTCTGCTCTCTCTGCCAGCCCAGGCCCTTGGCAGCAGGCCAGCAGGCTGATGTCAGCAGAGGTGTACTTGGTGTCTCTCATGCCACGGGGAGACCCCAGAGGAGCCCACTCAAGTCCCGTGAGGACCATGGCAGTGATGCGCTGGCCCCTCCATCACTGGCTCCCGCTTGGCCTCGGCTGTTGGAGAGCCCAGACACATGGACTGCAGGACCACAGGAGATCTCACAGGTGACCCTGTGAGACAGGCCCCTCAGGCCCCGGGCACCCATCCAGAAGGCCCCTGCACTCTGCATGCCCATCTCAGGGCCTTGGAGTAGGCCTGGGCACAGGAAGCTGCTTGAGCAGGGGCTGCACAGGTGACGGCAGGGAGAGGGCACAGGAAGGTCACCTCAACTGAATCTGTGCCCCAAAGCCACAGCACTCAGCACTATGCTAAATGGAGGTCACCCCTCCAACTGTGCAGGTGTCTGGGTCGCCATGGGTGCTCCCGTGGAGCCTGACACCTTTGGTCGCCCCCTGCGCGTCCCACTCCAGCTCCCACCTAGCCCGGCCTTCTGGCCTCCGCACCCCAGCTCCCAGCTCCCAGCTCCCAGAAGCTCCAGTGGCCTTTCCACCGGCCGCTCTCTGCAGCTTTAATGGTGCTCTGTCTTGACGGGGAGGGGACAACGACTCTCAGGGTGGATACTGCAGAGTCAGAGTTGGTGCTGCCGCTGCCTCCTGTGGGGGTGCACAGGTCTCTCCCCCAAGAACCACCAGGGGTCCTCACAGTTGTCCCCGTAGTGCCCTTGCGCGGAGGTACAGGCCCCTCCCTCTCTCAGGCACACCTCTTGGATTCCCAGTGGGTCCTGGACTGCGCCTCCCACCTCCGTCTGCTCAGGGCTCCAGCTCCCCACCCCATAACTTGCTCTCCCCGCTAATCATCCACGCCTCTCCAGTCTCTCCGCCTTAAAAGGAAACCGAGGTTGTGTCCTCATCTGGGCTGGACTTTTACAGCCAGGGCAGCAGCTCCCTTGGGCCACGATGGCCAGGTGGAGCTGAGGCGAGGGACCTGACAGGTGTCGCTGGTCACCAGCACGTACCATGAGGGACATGTCACGGTGGGGTATTTAGGGACGAGAGTAACATTAGACCCTGGGGCCCGCCATCGAGCCCAGCGGCCCAGGTTTGATCCCTATGTGCTGCCCTGGCCCCACCCCCAGGGGCACGCTGTGATGTCTCCTGAGAGAGCGAGACAGCGCGCCTGCAATCCCAGCGCTTGGGGGACTGAAAACAGGAGGATCACCAGGAGTCTGATCTGTGTAGCGACACCCGGTAGACCGTGCACTAAATACATCTGAAAGAAGAAAAACAGACCACAATCACAGCAAAACAAAACACCTGGTCTTCCCAAGGGCACCCTGCGGACGCTGCGACATGCACTGCAAGGGGCTGAACCGCCAGAAGAAGCTCGTGCCCCTAGGCCCCAGTGCCCACCTGCCCCTCGCTTGCACCTGCCGGCTGCCGTGCACTCCCAGCCCTGAACCTCCACCCACGGCAGCAGCGGTGCGCCCAGACTCCATTACCCGGGCATCTAGTCCAACGCGGGTGGGGCGGGGTGGATTCGGACGGAAGCTCACAAAGGCAGGACTTAGTTTCGTGGGCGGGGCTGGCGACGTGCAGGATGTGGCATCGCTGGAGGCTAGCCCAGCGGGTGGGGTGGCCGCGGGAGCACGATGGTCGCTAGGGGGCGAGGTCTCGGGCGTGGTCTGGGCGTGGCCTTAGAAGCTGGGCACTCCTCCAGCTCCGACGCCCAGCGCGCGCGCTTCTCCAGCTCCAAAGCCCGACGCCCGCACTGCCGGTGCCGTCCACCTCCCGGGCCCCCGCCAGTCCACGCACGCTACTGTCCCCACGCGAAAGCCCGCGCCGGCCTCGGTGCCACATCCTCCTTCTGCCCGGGCAGGTGTCCTCACCACCATGCGCTCACTTGGGGAGCAGTTGCGCGACTGGCACCAGGGCGCAGAGGCCGTGGCGTGTGGGGATTGGGGCTGTGCGCTGCGCTTCTTTTCGGGCGTCACGGAACTGCCCTCCAGGATGAGCTTCAACATGGGCTGTGTGCACCTGCTGGCCAGAGATCCTGAGGCCGCGCTGCAGGTAAGCGCCCCGGTGGGGCGGACCCCTCAAGGTGTGGGGAGGCCAGGAGAGTGTGTGGAGGGCCAGCCCACAGGGACCCAGGAGACGGCCTGCGAACCTGGGTCACCCGGCTGCCCCGCCCTCGCCCTAAACCTCCACTAGGAGGGGAGTTGAGTGGCTGAGATGGGGCTCAGCCTCCCTCAGGGCCTCCACAGTGGGCATCAGACGCAGCATCCCCAGGAGGCCAGGGCCTGCGCAAAGCCAGGCCCTCAAGCCAAGGCTGCCTGCCCCCGGTCCTGGAGGGCAAGTGTAAGGCTGTGGGCCTGGCAGGACCTGTGGACACGGCAGCAGATCGGGTCTCACCTCAGCCTTCAGCTCTTGCGGTGTCCCCACCCACTTCTAGGAATACCCTGTAGCTCCAGGTAAACACAGCCTCCAGCACCTGCCTTTCCAAATACTTCCTGGTCACCTCAGTAACAGTTTCCACCCTAAGCCCATCCGGGAAGGGAGCTGCTGAGTGAGTCAGGCCGGTCTCCACCTGCTCATGAAACAGAATAACCCACTGCTATTACGGGCTACTGGGCTGTGCATACAGCTACTTTCTCGGAGTTCAATGAGAAGAAATTTTTGTACCAATAGAGATTAGAACAATTATCATGTCTGCATTCTGTACTCTGAATAACTACTGCAAAGACAACACTATGCATTACATTAGTTATTGTGGCTGCACTGTTAATTCTTTTTTTTTTTTTTGTTAATTCTTATTAAAAGTAATGAAAAGTAAATAAACATGATGTGAGGAGAGGAGCTGGAGCAGGGTGTCTTCCACTCAAGGGTCTGAAGGGGGGACATGAGGAGCACAGGACTTCTCAGGCAGGGTAGCTACAGGGAGACTAAACGGCAGATCCGATCAAAACGGCACGGTGGCACGTGCCTGTAATGCGAGCCCTGGGAAGACTGAGGCAGGAGGATCGTTAGGAGTCCGAGCTGTGTATGAGACCTTGCACCAGATGAGTAAATAAATGCTTAAAAACTAAACAGCAGAGGAGCAGCGAGGGTTGGTAGGACTGGCTGTCAAGGGGCCTAGCTGAGCCGCTGCCTGCGGCTGAGAAATACGTGCGAGGCTGCATTCAGCTCTCGGGCGTGTGGGGGCAGTAAAGAGCGCCCACACCCACTTTGAGGCCCAGTTGCACCTGCCGGCCTTCCGCAAAACTCAGGTCAAATCCTAGTCAGCCACACCCACTCATCCAGTCTGCTGCGTGAGAGCACAGGGCTCTCTCCCACCCGGTTTTGCTGATGGCCACTCTCCACTTCCTTGTTTGTGGGTATGGCGCAGAAGAGCAGTGGCTTCACCTGAGCAGGTCCCCAACCCTGACTTCTGGGCTGCTCTGATCCTCAGATGCTTTCTGTGCTGCTTTGTGTGAACTCCCCAAAAGGGATTCTGGAAAGAGCACCCCGCAGAGCTCCCGAGGCAGGTGCTGCTGACACATAGGGCAATTCCTTCTGAATGTTTGTCCTCTCGGTGGACAAGCTGGTGTGCAACCCCGCCAGCAAGGGCCCTGAGCCTGTGGCTGGCGCCTGGGCAGCTGGGCTGCGGCAGGTCGAGGACGCGGAGGGGCTAAGTGGCGCTGGACAGTGCACAACAGAAGCGGCTCTCTCCTGGGAGATGGAACCCCTGGGCTCTGCAGGATGGGGTAGCTGGTGACAGAACTTGCGGCTGTCCATGGCATTTTTGTCCCTAGGCATTTGACCAAGCAGTGACCAAGGACACCTGCATGGCTGTTGGCTTCCTCCAGCGGGGTGTGGCCCACTTCCAGCTGCAGCGGTGAGCACAGGGGCCCTTTGTCTCTGCAGCTCCCACTCTGCTCTGGGGCTCTGGCTTGGGCAAGGCTGCTGTGGTCATAGCAGGCTCGTGGCCCATGTAGCCCCCATCTCTGCCAAGATTCACCAGGCTACTTCTTGTCATCCCTGGCCCCCTCCTTACCTTTCTGTATCACCTAGACCTGGTGATTACACCCACCGGGCACATGAGGAAACCAAGGGCTCATCCTGGGACAGGTCCTGGTCACTGTGCCCTCTGTACCTTGTCCCTTCCTAAGAGCAGAAGCAGGAAGGCCAGTGGTCAGGCTGCAGGCTTTAGTCAGCCAGGAAGCCTGCCTAGGGGTGGTGGGTGTCCCAGCAGGCACTGAAAGCTTGGTTTGTGGGGAGGCACAGGCAGAGGACTTGGGTCAGGCAGGGGAATGGGAGCAAACCCAGAGGTCCCAGCCTTGGCCCCTCCACCAGCACAGCGCAGGCCAATGCTTGGCCTAGCCATCTGGCCGGCATGCCCACTGGGGCTACACCTGAGGACCACCATTGGCCTCCTGTGGATCTCCCCAAGGCAGGGCAGGCTAGGTGCACCTAAGCATGCCCCACAGGCTCTGCCCTACCTAGGAGCTTTGCTGCCCACAGGTTCCAGGAGGCCCTATCCGACTTCCAGCTGGCCCTGGCACAGCTTCGGGGCAACAGCGTCATTGACTACACTCAGCTAGGTCTGCGCTTTAAGCTGCAGGCCTGGGAGGTAAGGTCTTGGGGTTCGTGTATCAGCTCCCTAGGGCCGGGGGTGTCCTCCGTGGATGGGGTTACTGTCATGGCTCAGGTGGGTGAACTTCAAGGTCCCCAGAGCGGTCAGGGAAGACTGGCGGTGGACAGACCCTGGCGCACCCCGCCTTGAGGACACTGTGGAAGCTCAAGTGCAGCGCAGGAGTCATGGCAGAGCCTCTGATGCCAGCCAGCACCAGTACCAGTGCAGAAGCCAGGGCCAAGGCCCACACTGTCCACCAGCCCAAGGCCCTGGGGGGGAGGTAGGGTGTGCTGGCTGCAGGAACTCAGGCCACATGGCCAGCCAGCCGCAGGGACAGAGACTTGAGAAGGGGTGGGCACTGCTCTTGGTGAAGCCTCAGATGTACCTTCAACTCCCAGGAAGTCTGGGTGGGGATGAGCGCTGGAGCAGATAAAGCGGGTGGGAGGGTGCAGCCGTGTGCCAGCGACAGATGTTAGACCCAGGAGATGGTTCAAGATGAGACCAGAGTGCTGAGCAAAGCGTGGCCCTTAGTCACGTGCCTGCCGTGGCTGAGGCAGACTGGCTCAGGTGGCCTGGTCCCTGCTCCCAGCTCCCACATCAGCCAGATACCAAGAGAGCTCTGGCTGCCGTGGCTGTGGTGCCTGGGTGTGGGACGGTGCGGGACAGGTGAAGACCCTGAGGTACTAGTGAGCTTCTAGGTGTGTGGCCCAGGTAGGAGCCGGACTTCCGACCCGAGCCCTCTGACCCCAGCTGTCACTCCTAGGTACTGTATAATGTGGCGTGTGCACAGTGCCAGCTGGGACTGTGGGCTGAGGCTGCCAACACACTGGCTGAGGCCGTGTCCAGGTGGCCAGAGAAGGCGCAGGAGGGCCTGACTACAGCCCTGTACAGTGTGCAGGTGAGGGCGGGCTAGGAGAACCCACAGCAGGTGGCCTGTGGCCTGCAGTTTGGGGTTGGTATTTGCAGTTCACCTGCAGTGCCAGATAGATGACATGAAGAAGCTTGGGGGGGAGATGGCCTAGGGGACTGTGGGAAGGAGGGGACCCCAGCAGGGTCCCCTGTTCCCAGGTCCTGGGCTCTGCAGCTGCGCCCAGCGGCTACCAGCTCTGCAATGGCTCTGTCCCCAGAAGCAGACCTCCTTGCAACCAAGACAGGTTCCCCTGGGTGAGGTCTTCCGGCCCCACAGGCGGTACCTGGAGCACCTGGAGCCCGTGGACTTCCTGGGCAAGGCCAAGGTAAGGTGTGGGCTATCTGGTGCTGAGGTGCCCATGGCTGCCCCGAGCGGACCCAGCAGCTCCTACCCTGAGCACCCTGTTGTGGCACAGGACCACGTGGGCTCTGCCAAGGTCATTTGGATGCGAGGCAGGGTTGAGATGACACCCCAGAGAGGGGCCCTGTCAGGAGATGGAGCTGCGTCTGCCACCTGCCTGGGCCGCGTCTCTGAGTGTCTCCACTGCTGGCCGCAAGGGCCTGGGGAGGGACAGTGGCTGCCTTGGGCTGGATCAGCCTTTTCACCTCTAGAGGCAGGGGAGCAACCCAGGGAGTCACAGAGGGCCGCCTAAGCACTGGGCCCTCAGGCTGGCCACACACCTGTGGTCTCCAGCAATAGCGCTGGCGTCCAAGGAGCCACCACACGACGTGACTGATGTGTGACTGCCACAAAGCCCAGAAGCGGGGCCCGTGGAAAGGGCCACGTTCCTGTGTCCACTTACAGCACTAGGAATGGCACGTAGAAATCCTGCCAACTGTCGCGTGACAACCACGGGAGTCTTTGCCATGCGTTCCCTGCAGCCTTGGGCTGGGCATGGGTGGTCCCCAGCCCGCACTCCACATGTGGTGGCACAGAGCAGAAAGGCCCGCAGTGGCCCTACACACTTGTCCTGTCCCCAACCAGGTGGTGGTTTCCACTGACCCTGAAGCCCAGCCCTTGGGTGTCCAGTCTGCGCAGGTGGGTAGGGGCTGTCAAGCCACCCAGCTAGTCCTGCCTGTCTCCACAGAACTGCCCTATCTAAGAACAGCAGTTCTGAGCCTTCTTTTCCGCAGCTTCCCTTCCCTGGCAGCCTGACCTCTGTTGGTAAGGGCGGGGGGGTGGCTGTGCTGTCTCCATGAGGCCATCTTGCCATGGCCCATCTTAAAGGTTTGGGGCAGGGGACCTCTCATTTGCCCTCCATCCTTGGCCAGGACAAGGTTCTCATTTGTGCTTACAGGGACGGGGAGTCCACAGTGAAGCTGGCTGTGGGGCTGTGCCACGGTAGGAAGGGGCTTGGTCCCCATACCTCCCGCTCCTTTAGGGCAAGGCCCTTGCGCCAGGCACAGCTGGGCCGCCGGGGGTGGGACCAGCACCACCTGTGTGCCAACTCCAGTGGGATGATCTACTCGAGCAAGGAAGGGCTTCCTAGCTGCCCCGCCATGAGTAGGGAACGTGGTGGGATCTGAGGATCAGGGCTGCTGTGATCCGAGGCAGCTCCAGGATGAGGGGTCAGGTCCAAGCTGAGCTGCCCAGGCAGGGCACGCCCTGACGCACAATGCCGCTGAGACCGGGGACACTCAAATTGGGGCATAGGCGGTGGGACTGGCCCTGAGACCCTGTGCCCGTACTGCCTTACATCACACTCCAAGGAACCCTCCTGCCCAGGCCCCAAGCCCTGGAGCCCCGAGGAGCCAGAGCCCATGATGGCTGTCGCAGTGTGGTGAGGGAGCTTGGCTCCAGCCCTGCTGGGCAGGTGCAACAAATGGTGAGTGGGGCTGGCACCAGGTGCCAAGCCAGCCTTCGGCGGGGCCAGACAGGATCCTGCCAGCGGGCGGGGACTCTAGGGCTGGGGCCGGTCAGGACAAGCGTCCAGCAAGGATGGCCTTGGTTACCCTGGCCATGCCTCAGGCCCAACCTGTACATCCTGGGTGCGAGGGCCCAAGAGAGACAGCCGAGGACAAGCTGGAAGCAGACTGTCTCTGGGGGAGCGCAGGAGCCCGGCCCCTCCACGGAGGTGCCGGTGCAGCCTTCCTTCCTAACGCCAGGGGCCCTGAGTTCCTGGGCCCCACACATGGGGATCCCACCCCCTTCACACTCAGGAGTCCCTGCACCAGGACCCACTTGTGGCTTCCCTTACAGAGGCCCAGGGTGGCGCCAGCTGGCAAATCGGCCCCTCTGTCTTCAGGTGAGGGAGTCCGGGTGCTGGGGCTCCACAAAGGGAGCGCGCTAGGACCAGGCCTTCTGGCCCCCACCCTCTGGCCATTCCTCTGCCCCTCCCACCACCCACCTGACCCCTATATCTCTCTCAGGGCTGTCTGGGCCTGGCCCCTCCAAGGTCCCTATGAACACTAGGGTAAGAGATGCAACGAACCCCGGTGTCGCCCCCTAAACCTCCCCTTACCCAGGCCCCAGACCCACCCAGTGGGGACTTCAGACCTGCCTGCCCCTTGGCCCAGGGAGCGGCTTTACAGGACTCCGAGGACTCTGTGATGGTCACCGCACACTGCACTCTCACCGTGGCACTGCAGGTCCCCCGAGGGGCTGGGCTGGCTAGCCTGCAAGCACTGCTGGCTGAAGCCCTCCCTGCCCAGGCCCGGCAGGCGCGGCTTAGGTGGGTGAAGGGTGTGCTGGGAGCGGGTGGGTAGGGTGGCCCTCACTGTCCAACCTGAGCACTTTCTTGGAAGCTACTGGGCCCCAGAGGAGGGCACGCGCTGGGTCCCCATCCTCGGGGAGGACGCGCTGCAGAAGGCGTGGGAGGATGTGGCCTCTGCGCCCCGTGGGCTGCGACTCCAGTGCCGGGTGAGTGCAGCAGAGAGTTGAGCAGGGAGCTGACCGAAGAGACAGTGGGCGTGGCAAGGAGTCCTGCATCCCCACCTCAGCCTCCTCTTGCCCCAGGGTGCTGGTGGCCGGCCGGTGCTGTACCAGGTGTTGGCCCAGCACGACTATTTGGCCCAGGGCCCCGAGGACCTGGGTATCCGCCGAGGGGACGTGGTGGATGTCCTGGGTGAAGGTACCCTGCAGCTGTCCAGGTGGGTGTGGCTGGGGCCCAGCCTGTGTGGGGACAGATGCTGACTGGTGTCCCCTCCCCGCAGTGGATGAAGCCTGGCTGGAGGGGCACCAGGACGGCTGCATTGGCATCTTCCCCAAGAGCTTTGTGGCTCCAGCCAGTGGAATGGCACCCGTGCCAGGCCCAGGGTCCCAGCAGGAAGACAGGCTCTGAGCACTCTTGTTGCAAAAGATTTAATAAAAACAGCACCACCCTTTGTTGTGTGTTGTGGCCTTGGCAAGGAGGGGCCCCATGGGCTCCTAGGAGGGTGCGCCGGGGTGCACCAGCCCGCGGTACCATTCTGCAGGTCCTCTGATCACAACGGGGAACAGAGGTCCCAGTTGCCGCCTTGGGGTGCTGTAGGCTTGGCTGGTTGGTGCAGGAAGGCCCAGCTGCCTAGTGGCTGGGGAAGGGGTGGCCAAGGCCTGGGAGAGGGACAGGGAGGCCACAGCAAGGGACAGAGCCCATGCTGCTCACTAACCCGGGCCACTGAAGCAGAGGTGTCTCAGACACTCACGAGTACCGGCTGTGCCCATGGCAGTCTGTCCTGGCAGGGCCTGGCTAGTCCTGGAGCCAGAGGAGATGGACTACAGCAGCCCCGAGAATAGCCACCAGGGTTAGCACTACAAATGCCACTCCAGCTGCCCAGACCTTGTAGCTTTGTGCCCGCCACTCAGCGGGTGCCTCAGCTGGGATCATGCCGGTCAGGTTCAGCATGTAGCCCAGCATCCAGCCAATGTCACTGCCGCTCACCTGTGGGACATAGGGCTCAGGGTTCTGGGCAGCTGCTCCGGACCCTGCCCAGGGACCCACGCATGGCAAGGGCATCACCTGCTTCTGGAACTCTATGTCGGGCCAGGTCTCCTCTTGGAAGCCGTAGCCATCCCGCAGCAGTGTGAGGATGTACAGCCCTGAGGCGCAGTAGTCTGGCAGCCAGCGCTCCTGGCCAGGGTAGTTGGCCTCCACCTGGGGCCAGTGTGCCCAGGAGCCAGTGAGGACCACGACTCTGATGCTCTCTGGCCAGTTCCCTGGCTAGTGGAGCCTCTACACAATGGGGGTGCCCTCCCTTTTCCCGCAGGGACTGTGCAGAGTGGGAGAGGTCTATGGCAGCTACCATGACTACCAAAGGCTGGTCCCTGGGGGTAGAGGCACTGTCCCCACACCTGGAGCAGAACAACAAGGGGCTACACCCTTTCCTGACCACGATACCCCAAGCTGCTGCTGCAGCTGCTGGCTAGCACAGGCTCCACCATCAAATCTGGGTCCTGAGAAGCCCTAAGACGGGGAGGGCTGGAACAGGGAATAGGTTACCCACCAGCCTCCAGGGCCTCTGGCAGAAGTCCCAGACCGAGGCGTTCACAGTGCTCAGGGGCTGCCTGGAGGTGAGGTTGAGGAAGTGAAACGTGTAGTAGAAGCTGGAGAAGGCCTAGGGGAATGGACAGGTTGTGTGCACCTGCAGGAGGTCAGGCCCTTGTGGGCCCGCACCTGCACCTGCACCCTGCACCGCCCGGGCCTCTGCTGGGCTCCTGGGGTCAGCTGATGGGGCACGAGGTGCTCACGTAGAACTGCCCCTGCACAGGGGGCTGGTAGACTCCGTTGAAGGCGCAGTCTCCCTGGTCCTGGCAGCTGAAGTTGAAGAGCTTGTGGATGGCCTCTACACAGGCCCCAGGGTTGCCCAGGCCCTCAATGGTGAGGTTCTGCGTTGGGTTCAGGGGCATTGCAGTGTGGACGCAGGGCGACTCAGACAGGGTGGCCAGGGACAGGGTGGCCCGGTAGCCGCTGTGGTAGCAGGGGTGTCGCAGTAAGGCAGACGGGCTGCTCTGCAGAGGAGGCCAAGGTTGAGCGCTAGCCGAGGCCTTCCTGGGCCCCCAGGCTGGCCTCCCCACACCAACCGACCTGCAGCAGCACACCCAGCAGCCTGAGCAGCACTTGGTCACGCCCGAAGCAGAGGTGGCTGTGTGTAGATGCTGTAGTTGGTGCCATAGAGGTAGAAGGTGGCCTGGCTGCTCGGATCCAGGATGGGGCTGCGGGGCATGAAGCAGATCTGCGTAGAGGCACCTCCCATGTCCAGGGCACCCACCAGTGTCTCCTTGGCAGGCTGAGTCCACTGTCCAGAGGAGTACTGTGCAAAGACAGGTGTTCAGCCCTGGCCGCAGCCTTGCCCTGCCCACCTGCCAGCCTGCACCCTCAGGCCACCACGCACCTGGATCAGCCTTCCCAGCAGGTAGTTGACAGTGATCCAGCCAAAGGCGCCTTCATCCTGTCCAGTCAGCACCTCAGCACCCCAGAAGTCCAGGGGAGACTGGCCCAGGACCTGGGAGACAGCTGCGAGGATGTCCCTTGCCTGGGAGCCATTCTTCTGCCTGGGCAAGGGATGGGCCAGGCTGGCAGGAAGCTGGCACGGCCCTGTGCCCCTGCTCCGTGTGTGCAGCCCTAACACTGACCTCACCTGAGCAGCCTCATGCCAGCTGTGGCCCCCAGGAACACAGGCGTCTCCCGTTGCCGGGCGGCTGGCACCAGTGCCAGCGCCTCTTCCAGGCAGCCCCTCAGACTCTCACCCGCCCGCGCGGGGTCTGAGGCGTAGGAGGAGATCCCAGGCCCTGAAATGGTGCCCGGGACAAGGTCCAGGCCAGGGTTGGCGTTAGAGTGGGGGCTCCCTCGTGAACATACCCCAAGGCTTGCAGGCTGTGCCACTGAAGACCTGGAGATCACCACGGGCCCCCTGGTGGGCCCTGCACCTGTGCAGCGGACTTGGGGTGGCAGAGCCTCCAGCCCTGTGCCGTGTTGTCACGGCAGCTGTGGTCTTGGCCACCGCATCCCGAGTTCCGGGTGGGCACAGAGGGCTAGGGAGATGTGTGGTCAGGGGGGAGGTGGGGTGACAGTCTTGCAGGGTATAGTCCAGCCTGCGTTGTAGTTGTGAAACTTCACACGGCCTCTGAGGCCCCGGCACAGCGCATCTGACCACCGCCCATGGGCCTTTCCCTGCCAGTCCTCTCCAGGAACCGCCTACTGACCTTCCACCTGGCAGGCTAGGGCCTGGCTGACCACACCAGTGTCCTTCTCTTTGTTCCCTGGCCACTGGTACACAAAAAGGGATGTATGGGAGGAGCCAGCATCGAACACAATCCCGAACTGGAGGGACACTGGGTCAGCAGGGGTCCGGTAGCCAGTTGCCCCACCCTACCCCCAGCAGCGTAGGGTGCACCTTGGTCTCTGCAGGCAGCAGAACGCTGGTCACCTCTACCAGGATGAGGACGAGCACGGTGAGGCCTGAGGCTGTGGCCACCCCCAGCAGGACCATGAAGATCCGCTTCTTCCAGGACGGCCCCATGGTGGATGCAGGCGCCTATGGGGTGAATGGGGACAGCAGTGAGCAGCGGGACTCCTCCCCCACCCACGCAGTTGCCCTTGCTCCTGCACAGGTCCTGCACAGGACGGCCCTAGGGTCCCTACAGCCTTTCCAGTGTTCCTGTCAGGGAAGTGGCCTCTGCGGGACCATCGGAAGGGATGGGACCCCTTGCTCTGCACCACAGGGCAGCCCTGCTCCCCTTCCCCCAACCTCCTTCTCTGTCCCAGAGTGAACTCCAGCCCCACCCAGCCTCACCCCAGCAGGTCCCTTAGAGCCTGCGCCAGGCTTGGCAGGTGGGAGGCCACACGTGTACCTTGTGTGGCTGCCTCTTAACAAAGACTTGTGTTTCTTTTCGAAAACCCAGCCTGAAAGTCTCCACCCTGAATCTGAGGCTTTCTCATTGGTCCCAGAGGGCCTGGGGCAGGCGACTGGGCTGATGGCACACTATTCCTGGGCCTGGTCACCCACTCCTCCTATCCAACTCAGTGCTCAGTCCCAACCACCCTGGCCTGCTGCACAGAGGGGCTGCTGGCCAGCCTGTACCCCGAGGCCTGCTGCACCTTGCACCCTGCACCCCAGGACGGCCCAGCTGGAAGTGCCCCAAGCCCAGGACACAGGGTCCCAGGACTTCTCCTCCCAGAATACAAACACTCGCCAAGTGTGTCATCAAGCCAATGGTGGATGGGCTTGGCTGTGTGTCCCCTCTGGAGAAGGTGGAGGCGGGGAAGACAGGTGAGCTGCCCAGCACCCATGCTCCCTGGAGGTAAGGGCACAGGAGGCATGGGGCACAGGGATCCTCTGGGAAAGGAGCTGCTGAGGATCTCTCAGTCTCGGCCCCAGAAGGTGGGGGAGGAGCACAGACCAGATCCCCGAGCAGGAGTGTCCCCAGAGAGGAACAGTACCTGCAGCAAGATAGCCCCTAGCCAGGACAGTCCCCGTACCAGCAGCGTCCCCAGATCAGGAAGGTCCTCAGAGCCAGACAGTTTTCCCACCAAGGCAGCCCCCAGGCCAGGAGTGTTCCAAGCCAGGCCACCCGCTGGGCTGGGCACACTCACCTGGCAGCCGACTGCACGGGACTGGGACCTCTGTGTCCAGGTGTGCCAGCCCTGGGCACCTGCTGTGCTCACCTCAGACCCCGCCCATCAGGACCTGGGGCGGAGGTGGTGGGCACGTTGGCCCTGGTGACAGAAGTTGGTGGCTACCACCAGGGCCCGCTCTGCCTGTATCACCCGCCATCCCAACCCCTGGCCCCTGCTGCCCTGGGCGGGGGAGGAAGTCGGGGTCCTCACTATAACCTTGCAGCTGCCCTGGGAGGTGGATGGGCAGGTGTGGGGCGTCTGGAGCTCTGCAGTTGGACCTTGCTCTCTGCCCTGTCTGCGAGGCCTGTCTAGGGCAGTCAGGTGATGCTGACCAAGAGGCAAACGGCTGGCCACTGCTGGGGAGGGGAGGACGCAGGGAGGGCATTCGCCTCCACCTCAGTTCAGTTGCTTTTTGCATCCTTAGGTGTAATTTTTTTTTTTTTTTTTGGAACCCAAGCGCTGTGTGTGCCACTGCCAGGGACTCTGGTGCCCCCTGCTGGCAGTCTGCACTCAGTCCCTGGCTCTTGCAAGGTGTGGAGGTAGGTCCTGTGGTCCCTTCCTGTCTTTATCCCTGTGAGCCAAAGACAGCGTGACAAACTTCTCCCCTGTAGCCAAGCAGGGCAGCTGGTCTCCACCTGTGGGTGTGCATGGGTGAGCTGATGGAGCTGAGGCCTTCAGCCAGAGGCAAGCCTGGGCCACCATTTTCTCCAGCAGGGCTGACTCCCTGCACCCTGGCTGATGTGCTCTGATAGCTCATGCTTTCAGGCTGCCTGACCGTGTGGTCCCATTTCCTGTAGCACCAGTGATGTGGAATCTGTCCACATGATGACCCTCCCCACATCGGACATGGAGTCCAGACCCTTTGTCCAGAGCCAAATTCCCGTCTTTTAAAAGCCCCCACCCCCCACACTTTTTTTTTTTTTTTTTTTTTTTCTTTTTTTAAAGTTTTTGAGTCAGGGTTTCACTGTGTAGTTCAGTTGCCCAGGCCGGGCTCACACTTGTGCTACGTCTGCCTCCACCTCCCAAAGTGTGAAGACGACATCCCCACGCCTGGCCCACACTTTTGTGGACGTGTATCTTAGCCTTTCAGTGACCTGGCTTCTTTTGCCTGTGTCTTAATCAGATTGTTCCACATTAGGTTTGAAGGGTCCCTTGCGCAGTTTACACATCGGTCCTTGTTGGATAAGCATCTTCAGAATATGATCTCCCAGTCACAGCTTGTCACCGTCTGAACAGTGCACTCACAGGGCATATTCAAACACTTGCTGAGCTCCACTTTTTAAATTTGTTCCTTGCTATACAGTGCTTCTCATGTCACGACCAGTAACTGAATGGGCCTTGCAAGGCCAGTGAGTCACCCGATCTTCTGAGCAGGCAAACAGTGAGGACCCCAGAGAGCTACCAAGAGGAAAGTCACTGGGGCACAATGGCCTGTGCTTTCAAAGAGAGCCCTGTGACCAGGCAAGAATATGGCACACTGGTGATGTACAGCTGCTCCCCAGAGCAGTACCGAGGACCCCTAACCAATATTAAAAAATACATGTCTCCCAGGTCTTACTCTGACTTGGTCTTCAACACCCAGCAAAAAAGTCTAACCCAAAAGAACGGGGCTCCCAGCCTGGCACCAGCTCTTAGGGACAGGCCACAACCATCACGGGAATGTGGGCTGCTCCAGCCTCTCCCAGGCAGGTTCCCAAGAGGCCCTCTTGCCTGCCTCAGGGGATCACACTGGGACCTTCTGATGTACATGCAACTATCCCTAGGGTAAGGACTCAATGTCCTGAGTCTGGGCCTCCTGCATTTGTAATCCTAGTGCTGGAGAGGCTGAGACAAGAGGATCAATATGAGTCTGAGCTGCATAGGGAGACCCTGTACCAGATACATTAAAAAAAAAAAGAGTTAATTTCCTGTATAGGTCGCCCATAGGAGAAAAATACTAACGTAAACAATGTAGCTTCTCTACGGTTACTTTCGGGGGTATAAACTCACTTGCTGTTATCCACTTCAGGCTCTATATGTGTGTTTGCATTGTCTTGAAGACAGTCACTACCAAGATCTTCAGGTCTACAAAAGAAAGAAAGGCTGGATCCCAGTTTCTGAGCCCCGTAATGAGAGTTTACATTAAGGGGCCGAGGGTAGAACCTACCTGACAAGCACAAGGTCCTGACTTCAATTTCCGATACAGGTATAAGTTTACGTTAAATACACACACACACACACACACACACACACACACACACACACACACACACACACACACATCTTTGTTTAGCTCATCACTTGGCCATTTTAAAAGATTAGCTTTCCTGTGTGTTCTTAAATGCTCTCTGCTGTGCTTGGATAAATTACCTCAGAACAAGGGCGGGCCAGACAGCTCAGCACCACAGGCTGCAGCGGGCACGGGGGGACCAGGCTTGGATCCTGGGCATGCTGGACTGGCCCCACCCCTGGGGCGCTCTGAGATGGTATGGAGATCGGGCGCGGTGGCACACCCCTACAATCCCAGCGTTTGGGAGGCAGAAAACAGCGAGATCACTAGGAGTCCAATCTGTGTAGTGAGGCCCTGAACTAAATACATTTAAAAAAACCACTCAGAATAGGTGAACCTTAACAAGTCACACCAACTAGGGTCTCATTTTATCTTGTTTCTATCACTTTCAGGGCATTATTCTACATCTAATTTTCAGCCCCTGTGCATTTAGCACGCTGTAACATTTCTATCTCTCAGAACTCTCTGCTGCCAGCTGAGCTGAGCTCACTTGTGCTATTATTAGAGCAAACGCTGCGTACTCCTGACTTCGCAGCTGTGTCTCCTGCAGGACCGGCGCTTGAAATCAGTGCAACGTCGGGCTCTGCCGCAAGTGCCAATGGCCCGCTGGTGTCCTGATTTTCCTAAACACCTGATCATCAAAGGATCACATTCTTCAAACAACAGAGCCAGCTGTCCCTATGTCCCTATGTTTCCTTTGGGTCAGTGTGGATGGAATTCTCAGGCCCTGGCTGGGCAGGACCAATAGCTGCTCTAGGCCTAAAGCAGCATTAAGCGACAAGATCTCTGGCTGCTCTGCAACCCTTAGGAATACAGGACCAGAAACCCAGGGGAAGTGAATAGGAGAAAAGGAATAAAAATACATAAGAAGGAGACATGGAAAATCTTTTTTTTTTTTTTTTTTTTTTTTTTTTTTTTTTTTTTTTTTTTTTTTTTTTTTGCAGTGCCAGGGATTGAACTCAGGACCGCTTGCCAGGCAGGTGCTTATGCCGCTGAGCTATATTCCCAGCCCAGAAAATCATAATTTTACAGTTTTACAGTTATGCTTTTAAGAAAAACTCCAGCTTCGGGACACAAATGTTTCCCAGGGCTTTTTATTATCATTATTATTGTTATCGGTACTATTATTATTATTTAATTTTTTGTATTTAGGGAAGACCCAGGCCTTTTTCTCTTCCAGGAAACTCACTCCTAAGCATCTTACAGACCTAGCAGGCCTGGCTCAGGCTTCCGGGACCCTTCCTCCTGCAGCAAGGGAGTAGCAGATCTTGGCTTTGTGCAAAGGTACATTCTCACAGATTCCAGATGGGCAAACGGAGACACAGGAGGGACACACAAGCTAAACTCCATCTTAAGGACACCCCAAGTGCACACAAAACTCCTGCCCCAGACCATGAGGCTGCTCTTTTAGGCCAGCACCACATTCTTGCTGAACATGTATCTTTTCATTTCTGCCCAACAAGACTCAAGGAGGCCTCTGGCATGTCTTGAAAGTTCTTTTTCTTTGGTAGAAGTTAGCAAATCTTCAGTGTTCCCAACTTCTGCTTGTGGGAGCCTCCTCAGAGACCGTTCTGTGGGTTCTGCTGTTTATGATGCCACAGGTGTATGCTGATGTGCTGTCCACGGTCCCGAGCACAAACGCACAGCTCAGAGAAGGGGCCTCTCTGGGTATTGGGTCACAAGCCTGCAAGTCCGGCACTCAGAAGACTGAGGAAGGAGGGTCACCATGAGTTTGAGGCCCAGCCTGGGCTACATAGTAACTTCTAGGCCACCCTGAACTACATAGTGAGATCTTGTTGAAAAAGAAAACTAAAAAGAGGGAAATGGGGCGCTGTCTGTCCTGGGGAGCGCTGCTCAGGAGCCTGAGGGTTTGGTCTCTCCAAGTAGAGCATCCATGTCAGCTCCTGGCACTATTCTTGGTTGTTAGGTCCAAGTGGCACCTCTGCACAGGACCCAGGACACCAGGGTCTCCAGAAGTGAGGAGATACCAGACAGGGTGGGGGTTCTCACTCCCCATCCCCTAAAACGTCCCAGTTGGACTAATCTGTGTCCTTCATCCTAAGCCAGAAAATGCAGGGGTTTTCCTGAATTGTCCACCTCAATAACCAGTCAACCAACCCTGAGGGATATGAGGTTTATTCTGCAGGTCAGAACTCATGTAAGACCAAGGGTAGCTTGGGGCTTGCTCCGAGGGTGCAGTAGTGGGGACTGGGCCCAGCAGGCATGGTCGGAAGAGGACAGGAAGGAGGAGGTGGGCTGCCTGTGCTGGACGCGCAGGGCATCTTCCTTCTGCATATTCAGACCCTGCCTCAGTGAGTCTGGTGTGAGAGGCCCTCACAGAAACATGAAGCCAGATCAGACAGGGTTGGAGAAAGGCCCTATCAAGATGAAGAACCTAGACTCCAGTGTCTATAGAATTAAGCTCCAAGTTACTGGCTCCTGGCCTTTCAGGACACATCAGGAAAGGACAGAAAGAGATGTATGAGGCATAATTTCTTATTTTTTGTCTTTTTGAGACAGGGTCTCCCTGTGCAGCTCAGGCTGGCCTTGAGCTCACTTTGCAGCCCAAGCTGGTCTTGAACTCCCAATGATCTTTCTGCTTCAGCCTCCCAAGTGCTGGGGTTACAGGATGCACCACCACACCAGGCCTTCTAGGCACAAATTTAAAGTACACACTCAAAGAGGGAAGAGTGTGGGTCTCCCAAGCTGGTGCAGGGTTGGGGGGCCATGGACGTCACTTGTACCTGTTTGCCAGGCCACCTAGCTGGTGGCAGTCAGGGGGAAAGCCACCTATCTGTGCTTGAACTTGAGATCCAATGCCCTGTGGTACTGCAGATAAGCACAACCTTCAGGTAGAAGAGGCGGCATGAAAGGTGTTACCTGGCTTCCTGTGCTTGAGAGCAGGGAACAATTGAACTGGGCCCCAGCCCAGGAACCGGGTGCAGAGGAGTAGTGCTCAGCTTTCAACTCTTATTCTCTCTCTCCATGTCTTTTTCCTCCTGACCCTCCCCAGGATCACACCTTATGTCTGAGCTCTGCCCTTATCCTGTGGAGACCTCCGCAGAGGCACGGAATCGTGCAGAAAGCAAATTTGCGCACGGCAAAGACCTTTGTATGGGCAGGTGGTTACACATTAGCAAGACTGAGGGACAAAGTGTGTGGGGAGTGTCCAAGATAGCGTTGCCATGGAGGAGAATCAAAGGTGTCACCAGACAGCACGTCTGTCACCGCTTGCGAGGTCTCAGAACTAAAGCCGTCCTGCGGGGCGCAGTGGCATTAGGGTCACTCATGTCGCACAACCCTCCTGACCCCTGGCCGCCTGGCCACCTGGTCCCAGCACGAGGCACGCAGGCCTGCCGGGCACTGCAGCCCACGGCCCATGCCACGCCTCAGGAGAGGAAATGTTCTTTACAGACGCGGGCTTAGCTCGTCATCGTTGACAGATTTCACCCTAACTTCCTTGGGGGAGTAAAGCTTGGAGGAGAGGCCGACCCTCTGGAAAGGACAGGAAGATTGTTTGCAGTTCCAGCGTAATTTCAAAGTACCATGTCAGTAAGATAACTACCCTGGCTTCCTGAGCACCAGGAGTAACTCTGTGTTGTAAAAATACATCTAAGCTCCGACTGGGTGCAGGCGGCTCCGTGGCGTGGTCCGCCTTGCCCTTGAAGGTGCGACTCTGTCTCCTTATACTAACACTGAGCTCTACCTGTGCATCTGCCGGCCACCTGTGGGTCTTCATTGAATTTCTTCATAAAAGCACAAAGAACCAAACACCGAGCAAGTGAGGTTCTGGCTCCTTGTTGTGTCAGGACCTGGCTTTCTGGTGGCACCTTGGTCACCAAGAAGGCAGTTGGGGTAAGTGGAAGGCAAACGTGGAACTGAGCAGGGAAGACACGGCCCCTGGGCGTGGCCAGCTCCAGAGGCTGAGGAGAGTGGCAGCCGGGGGCAGGCAGGCCCGGGTTTTCTGGCTCCATGTAGAGACATAGCCCCACGAGCAGCCCCAGTGGTGAGCACAGCCGTCCAGGCAGCCTAGCCAGAAAGGCTTGCAGGGACTGCCTGCTCAGTGGGGTGCAGGAGCAGCCTTTGGGTAGCAGCTGCTGTGCTGTGCACTCTGCTTTGTGTCTAGGTGTCCCACCAAAGCCTCATGCAGTCACAGGAGGCTTCTGGAGTCTGCGGTTGACTATTGTGGGTGTGGGTGCTGAACCTGCCATGGGACAGGTACCCCTACAATGTAAGGAGGGCAGAGAGACTAGGTAGCTTCTGGAGGCCCTGCCCTTCCCTTTGCTCTTGGTTCTTGCTGAACGGCTGCTGTCTGCCATGTGCCGCTCTGCGCTGGGGCCTGCTGAGCATGGACTGAGCTCCAGTAACTGTGAGCTCGGCAAAGCTTTCCTTCCCTAGTTTTGAGTGCCTGGCATTTGTTCCAGCAACGAGAGAAGAGTAACTGAGACACTGTGCATCAACAAAGGGATCAGAGGGGACATTCTCAGAAACCCTAAATTTAACACAAGGCTGGAGAGTGAAGGGGGAGGGGATAAGGGAAGTTGGCAGGGTAGCAGCCGGGGCAGTGAGCCACACACTGCTTGCTGGATCTGGGCCTGCACACTGCAGTCTCAGCTGCCCCAGATGCTAGCCAAAAAGCCAAGCAGAATGATTTAAAACGTCGTTGTTTGGCCAGGAAAGAAGCACCAGGAAGGCTGTGGACTGCAAAGATGGAACTGAGCCAGGCCTGGTGGCGCATGCCCATGACCCCAGCACTTGGGAGGCTGAGGAAGGAGGGTTAGTGTGAGTGCTAGACCAACTCTGACTGCAAAAGCGAGCTCAAGGCCAGCCTGAGCTGCATAGCAAGACCCTGTCTCAAGAAGACAAAAATAAAATTAAAAAAATATATATATGGAGCTGAAAGGATCTCCATCGCTGGGAAGGAACCACAGAATCAGAAGGGTGGCCTGAGGGCATCACAGGAGGTGGCGGCTCTCCACCCTCTGCAGCCTCAGAATTGAAGGGGAGAGAGACTTTGCCTTGAGAAGAAAGCCACAGAGCTCTAAGTACCAAAATGGCGGCAGAGGGCACACCAGGTTCCCAAATGGTGCTGGCGTGGAGAATCTGTTCCTCAGAATCAGGGTCAGTGTTCATCAATCCAGGCACTTGACCCCTACAGCCAGGAGAGAAGGAAGCCTGGCTACTGCTCCAGTTGGCAGCAGACCTTGGCCTCATCCATGTGGAATTGGTTTTAGGCACATTCACAATGCAGGATCTGTGAGGTTAAGAAGGCTTCCACCTCGATTTCAAAAGAAGGCCTGGGAGGCCAGGCAGTGTGTCCCTGAGAAGGCAGTGTGTGAAGCAGAGAGAAGCCAGTTCAGTGCAAACCCCAGAAGTTTGGAAAGGCCAGAAACGTGGATCATCTAAGGGAAACTGCAAAGAGGGAGCAAAGCCGGCCTAAGAGAGAAGCCATGGGAGCTACCACCAAGAGCGCTGTAGGGGCGGAGCCATGTAAGGCCTTTGGAGTTCACAACTCAGGGCAGACTGCTTCAGATGTTCCAGTTGGAACTATGGGATCTCATGTTCGCCCTGCTGGATTTTGGACTTGTGGTGGCCCCAGTGTTTTGCATTCCCCTGTTGTTTACAACTTTTGGAATGGTAATGTTTATCTTGTTTATCTTTGATTGTTGGATGTGTTTAACTTTTCTTTTGTCCAGGAGCTCACAGTGAAGAGTTTGCCTTGAATATTGGAGGAGACTGGGGACTTGGACTTTTCAGCAATGCTGAAGCTACCGGGACTTTGGCAACTCTTTGAGATGGACTAAAATGTCTTTTGCACAAAGGGATGTCCATGAGACTTTGGGGGTCCAGGAGCGGAATGTTATGGTTTGTGTCTAGTTGTCCCCCCACAGCCTCATGCATTCATGGGGCGGGGACTTCCAGAGACTAACTCATGATCCACTGGGATTATGTTTTAGTACTGCTGGGACTATGGGTGTGGCCTGAGGCGGATACCCTGAGGCAGAGCCTGAATGTAGTGTAAGAGAGACAGAGCAACAGACTCCCCCTGTTGCTCTCTGTTGCCCTAGCTCATTGGCTGCCTCTGTCGCGATTGTTGCTGTTCCACTGCCGTAAGCTTGATGCTCTCTGCCCTGTCACACTCAGGCTTGGGCCAGCCAAATATGAACTGAAACCTCCAGTAATTGCGAGCTAAATAAACCTTCCCTTCCTTTATTTTGGGTGTTGGGTATTTGTCCCAGGAACCAGAGAAGAGTAATTAAGACCATCAGCTGAGAGAAGGCAGAGCCAAAGGCTTCTCTAGGGCTTTCCTCAGTGACAACAGGCACATGGGAGTCCTGCCACACACCTGCTCAGGGCTGTGTCTTACCTGAGTGTACAGGTGATGGATTTCACGCGTGGCCTGGCTACTTCCCTACATGGTTCTGAGGGACAGAAGGCAGTTGCGTCGGTGCCTTTGTGGTAAGCTTGCACAAGGTGCTGGGTTCATCCCCAGTGCTGTAAGGACAAAAAGCAGAGACAGACAAGAACACCTGCAGGAGATGCAGCATAGCTCACTGGACTTGCAGAGCCCGCGTGGACCAGCGCCCTCCTTCATGGGGCCTGTGTCTCTCCAGGTGACAGACAGGGGACTGCAGACTGGGACATTGGCTGAGCTAGCCTCAAAGCGTGGAAGATTTATTTTTTCC
This sequence comes from Myocastor coypus, assembly GCA_004027025.1. Taxonomy (NCBI): domain Eukaryota; kingdom Metazoa; phylum Chordata; class Mammalia; order Rodentia; family Myocastoridae; genus Myocastor; species Myocastor coypus. The sequence continues at coordinate 29,293 of PVJA010014175.1, forward strand.
AGGTAGGATCTCACTGTGTTGCTCAGGTTGGTCTTAGTCTCCTAAGCTTAAGTGGTCCTCCTGCCTCAGCCTCCCAAGTGGCTGAGACGCCGGGTAGTTGTCAGTGTGCCTTGCTTCACAGAATGAGCTGGAAGCCTGCAGCACCGGGCTCCTGTGGGTAGTGCCAGAAGACGCTGCTATGGGCAGTGGTGCCCAAAGCACGGTAGGCATGGTTCACATGGGCTCCTGTGGCCAGGGTCACTGACCAGACCTACTCCAGCCGCACAAGTGGCTGTGGGTTCAGTTGCCCTTGGGTGCTTGGCCCCAGCTCTCTGTGAGCCAGCTAGAGCTGCCATTCTGGGAACCAGAGCTGGGGCCGGTCTGACTGGGGAGGTGCTCAGCCTGGTGCAGGGCCAGCTGCAGCAAAAGCCCCTGCGCCCGGGCCTGGGCATGCAAAGGTTCCTGGGGTTCCGAGGTGGGCACAAGACTGTGAAGAGCCTCCAGTTGAGGGGCTGGAACCTGCAACCCCTTCTTGAGGCTGCCAAATGGGCAGAGGCCACTCCTCCTACCTACACAGAGGCCTCCCAAGGGACTCACAGCGCCGTGCCAACCTCAGAGGGCTCAGCAGGAGCAGACCCGGCTCTGGACACAGGGAGGGAGACCCCGGGCTTCAGGGCTGCTTGTGCCAGCACGTGTGGGGGGAGGGGCATCTCCAGAACAGCAGAGAGAGGCTGTCCTCTGACGGAGGCCTGCACGGAGCAGGTATGCACTCCAGGGGCCAGGAAGGTGCTGGGAGGAGGATGTGCACCCCTGTCGGGGAGAGCTGTGCGAGAGGTGCTCTTTCTCCTGCCTGCCTGAGCAGGGCACTGCGATGTAGGACTCCCTGAGTGCAGGTGGGGTGAGCTCCTGGGGGGGTGACCTGCAGTCGCACCCCCACCTGACCATGGCAGGGCTCGAAGAAGCTGGCCCTGGGGTGCTGCCTGCTGTCCAGTGAAGACGTGTGAGGCTCCTGCAGGCTGGCCCCACACGGTGGCCATGAGCTGTTTCTGCTACACCTGGCAAAGCAGCCGCGTCAGAGCCAAAGAAGAGTGGAGGTGGGCCAGAGCAGCGGTGGCACTGTTCCTGTGCCACACCCACTGCCAGGCAGCATGAGGATGTCTGTCTGCGGAGACCACACCTGCCTCTGCATCCAGTAAAGCCTGCAAACCCACGCAGCCTTCCCCAGCAGACTCATCCATTCCATAATGACAAAGGTGACTGTCCACTAGTGCCAGAAATGGCCTCCTGTGCTGCTGAGGCCGTTTGAGTTGCATCCTTTTGATGTGCAGTCTACGTTCAGCCGTGGTTCCTGGCTCCTGACCCCCTCAGGGAGGCCCTAGAAACTAGGATTTTTCCCATTAAACCCCAAAAGGAAAGGTTCATAAAGCTCCAGGATGACTGAACTCCTAGGGCCTCCGGGCTCCAGAAGCCCATGGTCCTCCCGCTGTGCGCCTCTCCTTTGGATCCTACGGTCACTGGCAGATGCCGCGTTGCCGGGGCTCCGTGGGCAGTTTTCATACATCAGTTAAATCTGAGTGGAGGCACAGGATCCCTGGATTATGCCTGTTAGTCAGAGGCTGGGGCTGAGGTGCACTGGAAGCCGATGGAGCAGCCCCAGCCTGGGCCCTTACGGGATCAGGCTGGGGACACAGACAGAGGACACGCGTGTGAATGCAGGGAGACGGCATCTGCTGGTCCCCGGCAGCTATTCAGAGGGCCCCAGCCTGCGATGCTGACCTGAGCACAGCCTCCAGGTGGCACTGTTCCCTCCTGGCCCGCGTGCAGCTGTGCGTGCCGCGTGGGCCTGTGTCCTTGGTGCTCAGCCGTTTGGTGAGGCTGTGCTGTGTGATCCCCTGGGCTGGTCCTGTTAGGGCTGCTGAGCTCTGCACACCCACAGGCTCATCTTCACCAGACCTGGGGGGTTTCCTCAATTCCTCAAATATTCTCAGCATTTCAACTCCCTGTGCTTCTGGAGCTGTGATAACGCCCCCAGCACGCACCCTGTCCCGGGCCTCAGGGCTGGTAGTCCTCCTTCCCATCCCAGCTGCGTTCCTTCTGATGGGCTCCTCCCCCGCCAGCTCTGTGCTCCTCCTGCCCCTCCTGCAGTCGCTGTCACCTAGTGCTTGCCTGCCTTTTCCATAATGGTGACTGTGTCTTCTGTTTTAAAACGTCTACGTGGCCTTAGGTCCTCTTTTTTTTTGTCTTTTTGAGACAGGGTCTCGCTATGCAGTTGAGGCTGGCCTTGAGCTCACCTTTGTAGCCCAGGCTGGTCTCAAACTGGCACCGATCCCCCTGACTCAGCCTCCCGAGTGCTGGGATTACAGGCGTGAGCCATCACGCCCAGCTTTAGGTCCTCTTTTAAGGTTTTTTTTTTTTTTTTGAGACAGGGTCTTGCTATGTATCCCAGGCTGGCCTTGAACTCATAGTCATCCTCAGCTTCTCAGGTGCTGAGGTTACAAGGCTTCATTAAACCAAGCTAGACTTATTAAGTTTAAGTCTTCTTCTTTTCTTTTCTTTTTTTTTTTTTTGCAGGTCTGGGATTCGAACTCATGACCTTGCACTTGCCAGGCAGGCACTTGTGCCACAGAGCTATCTCCCCAGCTCCTAAACTTATTATTATTATTATTACTATTATTTTGTCTTTTTCAGACAGGGTCTCACTATGCAGTTCAGGCTGGCCTTGACCTTACTTTTGAAGCCTAAGCTTGTCTCAAACTCATAGTGACCCTGCTGCCTTAGCCTCCCAAGTGCTGGGATTACAGGCTTAGTGTCTCCTGGGGGCTGGGCCAGCACTGCACGTGGTGTTTGGGATTGAATCCCGATACCTGTGCTTGCCTAAGCAGGCACTTGCTCTGCTGAGCTATCTCACCAGCCTTCCGGCTGCTGGGCCAGGCTTTGCCTTCTGAAAGCCTTGGAACAAAGAACCCACTCTCTGGCCCTAGTGTGCTGCTCCTGACGTGCCACAAGATTGTGGCAGGCAGCGGCCTCCTCCCAGGACTCTGTCGGGAGCCGCACCATGTACGTTACACAAGGGCAGAAAGGGCACCTGGCTGCCTTTCTCAACTCAAAACGGGGTTCAGGCTTTCCTTGCCTTTGCTGGCGCCCACTCCGGCCTGGCCTGTCCCATTTGCCCTCCTGGTGCTGCTTTCCCTACCCTGCCTACGAACTCCTCACATATTGCAGTCGGTGTTGATAGATCAATCCCTAAGCTCTTGCGAGTGCGGCAAACGACTCCACCCCGATGCTTTTGTTAGGTGTTTATAAGAAGGGAGGGACACTCGGGTGCCCACCCGCTCTGCCCCTGCTCATGTCTCCCACATGCTAGGGCTACTGGCTCCCCTCACAGCTCCCCTGCTATGTCCTCTCCTTGTGGGCTGTGGGGATGAAACCTTGAAAGCCACAGATTAGACAGCTGCCTGCTCAGTGACCCCAGCACTCGGGGGCAGGAGCTGCTGCTCAAGCAGCCTCATGTGCCCTGCCTGTGCCTGCAGGGTGCCTGTGAGGCCAGGGGCAGGGTGCAGGACCGCAGAAGGGACAGCTGGATCACGGGGGCCTAAGTCAGCAGAAGCATATAGACATTTTGTGTTTCATCTGAACTTCCAGGAACTTCCATACTCACAAGTATCACACTGGCCCTTCCTGCCAGAAGCACACACCCCATCTCCACAGCTGGCCTCGGTCGGTACAGGCGGGCCCTCCCCTTCCCAACCAGTGACTCAGTCCCACCACAGGATGGGTGGGCATCATCTGGCAGTGGCACCTCAGCTGTGGCCTGGACACCGGGACACAGCCAGCTAGTCCTGGGCATACCCCTTGGCTGCTGCATGCCCACTGGGGCCCTGAGGGTGTGGGCAACCTTGCTTAGTGCCCAGGGAGGGGTGGAGGTGGGAAGAGGGCACTGTCTCCATACTTAGCCCTTTCCTGGGACGCACTCTCCTGCTCCAACGGGCCCTCTATCCTCTCTCCACACCGATGCCCACCATGGCACTGCCAGGCCACCGTGCGCAGGAAGCAGCCATAATGGTGACTCTGGGCTAGCAGGCACCAGTGGATGCTGAGCAGAGACCACGCGCAGCCGCAGCAGAGGATCAGGTTTAATGGTCACTCTAAGGGTATCGTACATCGTGTAGAGCTAGCCCCATCCCGGCCAGGGACACAGCCAGGTGCCCTTGGCCCTGGGCTCCGCAAAAGGGGGGCCTGCCCCCAAGCCCCAGCTATGTACAAGAGAGCCCACCTGTGGGCCCTGGGCAAGGCGGGGAGGGGGACCTGGGGACCCTGCCACCCACGAGCTCCTTGGGCTCAGGTCTTGGCTGCCGGGGCTGGCAGCATCCAGTGCAGGCCCTGCAGAGCCTAGGCCCAGGCCTCCAACCAAGGCCAGCAAAAGTGGCTCCCACCCCCATGGCGCCCCGGCCTAGCCACCCCTCACGGGCTGAGGTCCGAGTGAGCGGGGGAGTGGGGAGGAAGGGGAAGCTTCTGGACGGGCCACCCTGGTGCTGGTGATCAAATACGGCAGGGCTAAAGGGCTAAGGAGCAAGGACCTGGACACACACTGGGCCGGGTAGTCTATGCCATAACTAGTAGCACAGCGCTGGACTAGTTAACTAGTAATGCTGCTTCCCTTCAGACTGCTTCAGGGGCGTAAGAAATTGCACTTATTTCTATGAACCCTGCAGAGGGAATTCCAACACTGCAGCCTCCAGGCGAGGCACAGCAGGTGGGTGCCCCAGCCGCTGAGTGTCTGCTGGGCCCGGACCAAGGCCTTGGGGGCATGAGCCCAGTGAGGACCAGACCCCACGAGAACCTGAGTGACCTCCTGGGGCCCCTAAAGAACTCTGGACAAGACCAGGGCCATGAGTCCTAGGCGCAGGGCCTATGGCCCTGGGGTGGCTGGCACAGCCCGGGCCCCTCACAGGACCTCATCGAGGTCCAGCAGCTTCGAATGTTGGCGGCTCTTCCACAAGCGGTACAGCCGGAAGTCAAAATAGGTCTCGATCATCTGCTTCCCTGTGCAGGAGAGCGGGGGACTCAGAGCTGGGCGGGACCTCCACAACTGTGGCTGATGGCAGGGCTCACTCACCTTGGGCAGACAGCTCCAAGGGTGACTCGAAGGCCACCCTGTAGGGAGTCATGAGGTTCCTGAGATTCTGGAACAGCTGCAAGGAGAGGCAAGCTGTGAGCTAAGCCAGGGGACCCAGGAGGGCAGGAGGGCAGAAGGGGGTGCCTCTTGCTGGCCTGGGCCGTACCTTCTCCCCATTGGGGTTCCCCAGGATGTAGCAGCCCATGACGTGGATGACATTTGGCTCTGGGTTCACCTTGCTCATCAGGCGGCTCAATCGCTTCCAGAAGCTGGTGGGGCATGGGTCGCAGAGGGCCTGAGCCCAGGCCCTAGGACTGCCTTGGCCCCCCACCCCCAGGACGCCGTCCTCTTACTGGATCATGTCCTCTTCCTTCTCCACTTTGGCAAAGGTGGCCACCTTGTTCTTCAGCAAATAGAGGTGTCCAGGTCCTCCCTGAAAGAGGCTGTGGTTAGACCTCCAGGGGGCCAGAGGGACATGTCCAGCAGCAGGCACCCCCTCCCCCAGACACCATGCACACGTGGTGTGGATGCGCACGTACCACACACACACAAACACAGACCACTTGTTCACACACGCCCCGCATGCACACCCCACACTCGCATGAGGCCCAGCCCTGACTGCCTTCCCGCCCACCACGCCAGTGCTTCCCTGGGGTAAAGGGAGGGCTAGGCCCCACCTGACAGAAAATCAGCATCTTCCAGATCTTGGCCCCCTTGTGATACACATTCAGCTTCTTCTCTATCTCCTCTGTGGACAGGAGGTATGAGCACCGCACCATGGTGCAGACACCCTCCTCATCAGGGAAGGCACCAGGCCAGTCGGTCACATACCCAGGATATCCTCGAAGGTGGCGTGCTCGTGATCCTAGGGGACAGGCGGCCATGTATCATAGCCCTGGCAGTCCCACTAAAGCCCTGGGGGTGGGGGGCGAAGCCCAGGGGCACTCACATAAAGGATGGGGATGATGGAGGGGTCATCCCTGCGAATGATGGTGGGGATGTACTCGGCTTTGGGCACCTTGGAGGAGATGAGCTGGGGAAACAGGGGAGCTGCTCAGCACCCAGGCCCACCCCGCAGCCACGGGTGGCAGCAGCTCTGGAAGGAGCCCAGGGCAGAGCTCCTGACACCCCTTACTCCCTCCCACAGGCACCCTGCAGGCCTCACCATGACCTTGGGCGGCAGGAAGCCCTCAGCGCTGCAGGCCGCGGCCTCAAGGCCCTTCTCTGTCTCCCAGTCCAGGTCCTCAAAGGCCTCGTCCAGCGTGCAGTGCGAGCTCTGCAGGTCGCTGCCTGGGAGGCAGGAGGGGTCACCGCCATAGCGGCCCCGCCGCCCACAGAGCCCGCAAGCCGTGTCCTGGAGGGTCTTAGGGGCAGTGGGAGGGCCGTGTGGTGAGGGACAACGCTGATGGCACCGGCGGGAAAAAGGGGACACCCGGGCGCAGGAATGTGAGCTGCGTGCAGTGTCAGCTGCAGCCAGGTGTGTGCCAGGCCCCAGAGGGCAGCAAGCACAGCCCCCGGGGACCCTGGCCCAGCCACTGCAGCCCTCAGTTACCCTGCCTGTGAGGTCAGCATGGTGGGTACCCCCGTCTCACAGGCGGTAGACTGAGGCTCAGAGAGCACAAGCGCAGAAGCCAAATGATGCTGGGGCTCTGGCCAGACCGGGGACCTCAGGACTCTGGGGAGTGGGTCGACTGCCCCCACCCCACACCTACTGTCTCGGGAGTCGTGGGAAGTGTCGGCTTTCATGGGGGTGGGGTCGCTCCAGGACCGGCTGAAGCTCCGCTCGCGCCGCTCAGCGAACGCTGCAGTGAGAGCAAAACCCTATCAGGTGGGGTGGCAGGGAGACAGGGGCTGCAGGCTGAGGGCCCTGGCTGGGGGTGGTGGGGATGGGTAGGGCTGAAAGCCGACACGGGCAGGGCCTGCTCACAACGGCCGGCCGCCGACAACAACCAACGGCACAGAGTGAGGGTCTGGCCCAAGGACACCACTGCGTGGGCTGGGCAGGAGAGGCCAGACCTGGGCAGGGCCATGAGGCAAGGGGTGGGACCTGGGTGACAGGGATGGCAGGGTGGGGCAGGGCCAGGGCGGGAGTAGGTCCTGGGACTTCGGTCTTTCCAGTGCTGCCAGTTGCCTGCAAAGCAACCCCTCGGCCAAGCGTAGAGCTGCCCACCACCCCAGGGTCTTACTCTGGGCCTTCACCCGCCGACTGCCAACCATGCGCAGGTGTTTGCGAAAGTTCCTGGGAGAGAAAGCGTTGGTCGGTGGGGGTGTCGATGGTAGCTTCCTGCTCACCCAGCTCTGGCCTACCCGGACTCCACTTTTGGCCCCTCCTGGTGGCCCTGCCCTTTCCTGGACTTCGGCCCCACTTGCCCACTGCAGGCGCACAGGCAAGTTCCACCCAGTTGCCTCCCTGGGGATCCTTTCAGGCTTCCCTTTGACCCAGGGCAGAGGCGTGTGCTCAGACTCCTGGGCACACCTCCTTTCCCCGGTTAGGTCCTCTTGGGGTGTGCACACAGGCACGCCTGCAACCAACCTCTCCCAACATTCGGTCCCTGGGCCCACCTCCCCGCGAGCCTCTCAGTCACCTTCTCAGGGGGCCGAGGGCTACTTTCTGCACGGCAGCCAGGCTGACACTGTTGTATAACTGCGCGTCCGGGGGCCGGCTTTAGGTACCCACCCCACTTTCACCTCCCCGAACCTTGTCCTCTGCTAAGGTCCAGTGTCCAAGATGGACAGACAAGCTTCCCAGGCATACTGGGGGGGTCGGTAGGGGAGGCTAGGCCTTGCCATGGCCTCACAGCTCTGGCCTCCAGGGTCGGACAGATGTGGGGAGCTGGCAGCAGTGCAGTTGTCCATGAACCCTCCGAGGACAGCTCTTGGGGCTGAAAGGAGCCCGGGGCACTTGGCACCCCCTGCCTGCCACGTCCCCAGAGCAGGGCCAGGCCAGTGGTCGCCACCACCCTTCCCCCATCAGGTCTGCAGGTCCAGGAGGGCCCAGGCCAGTGCAGACCAGAGACAGACCCTGGTGGCGAGTGGCTGGCAGGCCCTACCTCTGGATTACAGACGCGGAATCATTCTCCCGTTTCCGGCGCTTCCTCTCCGCGTAGCCCCTGAACACCCTGGGAAACCGTGGCAAGTCAGCACTGCCTTGGCCAGAGGCAGAAGGGACACAGACGAGGGAACAGAGGCACAAACAGAGGGCCCAGCGGGGCATCCAAGGCCAGGCTCCCGGCAGACCCTGCTGTGGCCTCGGTGCTCACAGGGCACCATGCCCACAGGCTAAGCACTCAGCCGAAGCCCATATCCCTGTCCTGCACACACCTACTGGGGAGTGGTTAAGGGTCTCCCCAGGACAATGGCTGTGCCCTCGGGCATGACCTGCGTGGGTACTTACGAGATGCTGGAACCCAGCAGGAAGGGACAGCATGAGAAAGAACACACAGTGAGTGCAGACCCAGCTCGCTTCAGCCCCCAGGACCCTGAAGCGAGCTGTGCCCCTGGCACGGACTAGCAGGGTCCCTCCCACACCAAGCCACCAACAGGATGCTGCCTGGCAGCGCCAGCCAAGGAGCTCGGCCCATCCTGCAAGCACAGAGCCCAGTCAGCTGGGCTCGGCCCGTCCTGCAAAGGGACGGCAGTATGAAGGCATGGTAACAGTGGCCGACACCTCCTTGGAAGGGAATCGCAGACCCTATGTTACCACAACCGCGTCACACAGGACAGAAGAGAATGAGATGGGGGTGCACATAAAGGGGACACCCGCATCCCTACACACCCTGTGATGGTGCTTCCAGCTATAGCCTGAGCCGGCGCCTGGGACACGAGGACGGACCACGAAGTCTGGGGCGGGGGGGGGGAGGCCATGAGGGAAGCAAGCAAGGAACGGGTCAGAGAGCAGGCAAGCAAGACGTGAGCTGTGGAAATGAGAGCCTCAGGGTCCCAGAGGCTCAGTCAGCTTCCCAGGGCCGGGCACAGCTTGCCTGGCATTCCCAGAGCACCAGGCCCTTGGGGAACTCACGCTTGCATAGTTGTGGTTGCCGTCTGGAAGCTGAACAGGTTCTCCTTGGGGAACCATGTGCGGATGGGGACATCATCTGAGAGAGAGGGAGCCAGGGCTAGTGTAGATGGCCTCCTAAAGCCTGACTGTCTCACTAGAAAGGGACAGTGGGCCTGGGGGCTGGCTGCAGCCACGGAATTAAGACACCAGGGTACCCGGAGTCCCCATGTGGGCTCCACCCAGCTGTGCATGCTCAGAAGCTCTGTGACCTGAGACTCTGACCCTCTTCTTAGCTCCCTTTGACTTCCTAGCATTTGAGGGGCACTTTGTCTGCTCTCAGAAGTGGCTAGCAAAAGGGCTCGTCCCTTCTCTCTTGTATACATGGTTCTAGGCCTTCTCTGATACCAAACTAGACCTTCTCCTAGGGTCCCTCCAGCATGAGGTGGTGAAAGCCAGCATCCATGATGGAGAGCACCTTGCTTTCCCCAGGCAAGGGCCTGCTACAGCTTTGAGGGGACCTCTCCACAGGGCACAGCAGCTTTGACACCGCTGCCTGTGGAGCTTGACAACCCTCGGTCCTAGGCATCCTCAGGGCTTCTGAAGACAGCCCCATCTTCCAGTGGAGCCATGCTTTTTGCTTGCTCATCCCTGAAGGTCCTCCCAGGCCTCCTCCACCCCCTCCCACAGGTGCTCCCTTCAGGAACCTAGGGCCACAAGGGCCAAGCCCACAAGGAGGTCCAGCCAAGCCCTGCTGAGGTGAGCGAGGCCCCAGCCTGGGGCATGCTGGGGTGGTCTCAGGGGACTGTGGGGTTCACCCCAAGTCTGCTTGATGCACACATTCTCCACTCATCCTCAGTGCCACATGCTGCTGCTACCTGACTTGCCACGGCACACCATCCAGAGCCTCCCCCATCCCAAGACAAGCCCTCACCTGACACTCGATCGACGCTGTACATCCTCTCCAGCTTCTTGCGGCGCCCAGAGGCCTCTGGCAGCGACGGCTGGTCCAGCCCAAAGGCGTGTGGGGAGGGCCCAGGGGCCAGCTGGGCACATGCCGGACATTCTTTGGAGCCCTGGCGGCTGCCTTCCCAACTCTGGCAGGGCCTGCTGATGTCCTCATGGCTGCTGCCTGGGCTGGCGCGGAGAGGCTGGCTGTGGTGGTGAGCACGGCGCTCCCGCTGCCGCTGCCCCTTCACCACTGCCAGCTCGATGGTCTCAGTCTCAGGAGCAGGCAGCAGCGCTGGCTCCCCAGAGATGGTGTACACCCGGGGCTTGGGGGCCTCGGCAGCTGGCTTCCCACCGACAGCCTCATCCGACAGGCTGCTCTCATGGCGGCCGTTGGACACGACGGACAGGCGGCGCTTGTTCTGGGGGACTGGCTGCATCTCGGGGGACCCGTCGTGACCAGAGTAGGCGTCAGCCAGGAGGTGGTCTGGGGAGAAGTACCAGGTGAGCCTACAGCAGCGGGTCAGTCTGAGCTCCCAGTCTCCAGGCCCACTGTGGGCAACGAGCCCCGCCATGGGTACTGGACTCGGGGTGAGGAGTTGGGCTGCTGGAAGTGGTTCTCTTCCTGACGCTTTACGCTTTCAGAAAAGGTGTTTTCAGCCTTCCTGTCCTCCCATCTGGGCCTGAAGCCCTTGTGCGTGCCTGAGGTGGGGTGACAAGTCTTGCTACCTGTGCGTGCTCCTGGGGAGCAGGAATAAACAGGCCCCCTGCAGTCACAGCGTGTGCCTGGTGCCAATTCCTCCCCTCCCCCTTGCCAGCTGGCCCCGGAGACAGTGGTGCCAGCCCTGGGGGTGCCAGGAGGCCTGTTGCCATGCCAACGGCCCGGGCTGGGTGGGTGTCATGGTGATGAGTGATCAGAGCTCCTCCGGGGCCTGGGCCAGGCTAGGGCAGGGGCTGTGAGGTGCCATTGATGGACCCCAGGCACAAGACGTGCTGCCTACCTGCCCCGTTGCGGCTCTCAGGGTGACTCTGGGACAGGTACTCTCCAAATGCTCGGGCTGCGCTGCAGGGCGGCAGGGCGAGGTCGGCCCAGCAAGCTCCCCATCCCGCCCTGCGCCCGTGTCCCAAGCCCCAACCCGCCACGCTCACCGCACTTTGGCCGCCACTGAGGACACGGCCTCGCTTCTCAGCGCCCTCCTCCTGGAGGCCGCGACGCCCATGGCCGCGGCCGCGCATCCCCCGGGCCTCAGAGCGCGCCCCGCGCCCGCCGCCTCCGCCGGGGGAGCCGCGCCACGCCGGGGGTCGCGCTCAGGCTAGCGGTCGAGGTCGCGGTCACACTCGGGCCCCGCATGGCAGTGCCAGGCACTCCGCGCGCGTCCCGCCGCCCTGGTGAGCTCGGCGGACCGGGGGCTGTGGCTCTGCCGTGTCGTCACGACAGGGGCGGGACAAGCCATGGCTCCGCCTTGTGATGTCGATGTGAGCGGGGCCTCTGGCGCACAAGGCTGGCAGGGAGGGTAGTACAGGAGACGTACCTGGCTTCTTGGCCCAAGGCCTTGAACACCAGTGGGAGGTGCTGGGAGACTGCACAAACGCTGTGGGCTCCAGGGGCTCCCTCTGCTTTGGGGTTCCCAGTCCTATCCAGGGCCTGGGACCCTGCCTCCTTTGGCTGGAGTTTCCTCCCTGGGAAGATGACACATGCCCCACCCCCAAGAGACCGACATCATCTTGGTGTTGCTCTGATCGAGAGATGTGTTCAACAATGACATGCTCACAATCAGATCTGGCTTTATTAACATCTATCTGGAGCTCCCGCACACCGCAGAGGCTTCGGGGAGACCTGCAGGGACTGACGCAGTCACCTAGTACTGCGGGGGGCATGCGGGTGCCAGTGCAGAGAAAGGCCAGCCCAGCGGCGGAGAGCCTCAGCCCCCCAGGAGCAGGATGCCGGATCACCCAGGAAAGTGCCCCCAGGAGCAAGCGGAGCCTCTGCTGGATGTGGTGTCAGGCGTGGAGATGAGGGATTCTGGGAAACCTCAGAGCAAAGGCTTCTGTGTGTCTTCGGGGAGCTGGGAGGATGCAGAGTCCTGGGATGGTTCTGGGGACGCCCAGTCAAGGTGCCGACGCTGCAGCAGGGGGGTCATTCTCCTGTAGACAAGCTGAAGGTAAGGGTGCCTGACCCCAGACAGGGTGGCCTGGAGCGCCTAAGGGCAGCGCGCGGCTCACCGAGTCTGAGCCTCGCCCCGCCTGGGTGCTCCGGAAGTCGGCATACGCATCCTTGGTGCTTTCTGGAAGCTCCTCCTCATACTCAGTCTGGTAGTCAGACTCATCTAGAGCAACAGGGGGAGCCAGGCCAGTCGTGGCCACAGACCTGCACACATGACAGCGTGGGTCCTAGGTGGCTCCCCACCCTGTCTGCTTAGGGAGTCTTCAACAAAGCCATGGGACAAGCAGAACCTCCCGCCCACTCTGCCACGTGCATGGGCAGCCCCAGACTAGACTTTGCCGCCAGAGCAGCTGCACTGTCTGGCCAGCACAGGTGTCCCGGTTCCTGGGCTCTCAGGTCCCCTTTTGAGAGAGGGCCAGCTGTCCCAGGTGGAAAGGACTCGTAGTCATCACTCTTGTATTGTGCAGGTTCCAGTCAGGTGCAGGGACTGATGGGGCTGAGCTGAATGAGGGGGTGGCTTGTGTGGCCTGGGGAGCCAGTCCCGTTGGTGTGGGGTTACCTGAGGTTCTTGGGCTTGACGGAACGCAGCAGAGCTAGCCAAGCTTTGCGGCCAGTGGAGCGCAGGTGTGACTGACCCCTACGGATGGGGGAGGACCCAGGAGTGCCCCCCCCCCGGGCCCCCGACTCACCGTCCACTACGGTCACCTTGGCAGGCTCAATGCGTGACACCATCTCAGCAAGGTCCGTGAAGGAGGCACTGGGGCAGGGCTGGACCTGGAGTGCATGGGGAGGACGGCGCCTGTGCTCGGCATGTGGCCCGCATGGGCTGCCTTGAAGGGCAGGGGGGCCACGCGGGCACCGCCAGCTCGGCCCTGGCCGCTGTGGGGAGGCGGCCACCTCACCGCGCTGGCCTTCTGCTTGCTTGTCCCCTGCTGGTCCCGTAGCATCTTGTCCAGAATGCCGCTCCTGACCCAAATGTCGAACACAGTCCGCCCATGCTGGTAACCCACTTCCTGTGCACACAACAGGACGGCCAGAGACATAGGAAGCCCCAGTACTGACAAGAGGAGGCTGGGGGCCATCTGCCCTCCGCCTAGGGCCGGCACTTACACAGATCTCATCAAACTTGCCAAAGTCCAGAGTCCGGTAACTGTCAATGGGGGGCCGCAGGTACTCGCAGTAGTCGCTGTTCCTCACCATCTCCAGCTGCCGGACACAGCACACGTAGGCCAGGCGGGTCTGGATCTCAGCCATGTTCAGCACCTGCTGGGACACATCCGAGTCTCCTGGCCCAGGCGCAGCATAGGCCTGAGGTAAATTCCGGGCACCTGCCACCTCTCCTTGCCCAGGGCTGGTCTCAGGGCCAGAGGAGGGGTACTGAGTGGCCTTCTGGGGTGTGGGCAGGAGCCACAGGGGACACTCAGCCACCTGCCACCACTCCCACCTTCACTTTTGAAGCCAGGGGGTTCCAGCGCTTCCACAACAGCCACCACCCAGACAGCGCATCACCGTAGTTGGCCAGGTCTGTCTCATCCCGGCTGCCCACATCAATGGCGACCACCACCTTTGCTCCCAGGGATCTGGCCACATCCGCTAGGGAGGAGGCAGACTTGATTACCCCCTGGGCTAGAGAACATGGATCTGAGGTTATGGGGGAGCCTCAGGGCCCAGCTGGGGCCAGCTCCTGCCTCACTGTGCCGAGGGCCAGCGGAGGTAGGAGGCATGGGCTCTGCAGAGCCCACATCCAACAAGTAGCAGTACATGTGATATCTGCAGGCTGTTAGTCTCCAACTGCGGGCACAGATGGGCCCTAAGTGCTCTGGTTTATCTCTTGGCCACTGCTCTGCACGCCGCTGTGTTGCCAGGGACAGCCATATGCCAGGTGCACTTGGTGCGCGTGCACGTGTATACGTGTGCTTGTGAGTGTTCTGTACTGACGCCAGCCTGACATTCTCCCTTGGCATACTCCAAGGAAAGCGTGTGCCACCCCAGCCTTCCTGGTGTGGGGGCGTCCATGGCAGGCAGCGGCAGAGCGGAGGGAGCCAGGACGCCCCGCCCAGCCCCAGCGCCCCAGCCCCAGCTGCACCTGGGAGGTTGTTGACGTAACCTCCGTCCATCAGCAGGTGTCCGTCCTTGGGGTCACAGAGAGGGGGCATGTAGCCGGACAGGGACATGCTGGCACGAACATACCGCCACAGAGAGCCTGGTGATAAGAGGGTCTGGTGGCCGAAGGGCCAGAGCGGAGTGCTTTGCTACCTAACACAGCTTCCTGTCCTGGGCCACAGCTTGGGCCAAGAATGCACAAGTCTCACCTCCAGGGAGGGCACCACTATATCCTTGCTCCCGCCTCACCCCACCTGGCTGCTGATGCAGGGGCCTCCCCTGCCTCTCTTGGAGATTTGCCTGTGCTGCTTGCCCCCTTTCTGAGACCCCTGGTGACCCTCCAAAAGTAGCTACTCTCCCGCCATGCTCCTGCCGCACCTGACGGTGTGGACTGAAAGGACTGGCCCTGGCTGTCCGGGACTGGAGGAGGCCTCACCATCTGTGTGGACTCGCATGGCTGAGGCCGTGATGTCAGTAGTGATAGCAAAGTAGGGGAGCCACAGGTCCTGCAGGGAGGACATAGGTTAGGGGACCCCCTTTGGCACAGAGGGCTGCAGAGCATCTGGTGCAAGCAGAGGGTAGCCGCAGGTCCCACCTCAATCTGCTGGTCCCCAAAGATGCTGCAGACGCTGTTGTTGAAGCCAGCTCCTGAGAACATCGACGTGACTGGGTACGTCAGGTCCAGCATGGTCTTCACCACTGATGTCATGTCCTAGGGACATAGGAGACTGCAGAGGAGCCCAATCCAGTTGAGGACCGTGCCTGGTGAGGACCTGGCGCGTGTCTGTGCTCCCAGCGGCAGGACACAGATGTCCAGCTGTGTCCTAGAGCCCTGGCATCTCCAGAGCATATGCCTGTCATGGGCCTGGACTGGAGTGGGCCCAGAGGCTGGCAGTGCCCTTGGTCCCTCCCTGGCCCTGGGGTAGCTTCACCAGTACCCTTTGGCCCAGGCCTCCCAGTCAAAGCAGGAGCAGCAGGCAGGGCTGAGAAGCCAGCACTGTGGGGAGGTGGGCATCGGCAGCTGGAAGAGCTCAGGGCCTGCTCCTCTCTGGCTGAAGTCTCTGGTTTACAGGCATAAGTGTCAGGGAGTAGCAGGTCCATTCTCGAGAAGGTGAGAGACTACGTAAGGCTGACCAGGCCCACACCACAGCAACGCTGCCCAGGGCTCTGTTGCACAGGGCTCTTGCCCACACCTGCTTCCTCGGGAGTTCTTTTGGGTAGGGCCAGGAAGCATCGATGATCAGAGGACATGTGACTGCCCCACCTGAGCATGCCTAGTCTCAAGCACAGCCTGACTTCTTAGGCCAGAGATGGGGAGAAAGGTGCTGCCCTGGGAATAGGATAAGCTGGGTGTGCAGAACCCACGTGTTCATTAGGAGTGGCACCCTGCCCAGAGCTAGATCCAGCTCCTAGGAAGCCTCTGCCCAGCTCTGGGCCACCCTAGGAGATCCCACAGTCCAGGAGGTGAGCAGGACTTTAAAATCACCCTGGCCACTGCCACCACTGTCCTTAGCACCAGCCTCAGAATCTCCCATAGCCTAAGAAGCCTGAGACCGGACCCTCACTGTGCTGTCCTCTGCCTGCTGGACGCTGCCACATGGCCCTTGCTCTCAGAAACCATCCCTAGTGAATGCTGCTGTACACAGGGACATAGCGTGCCGCACCAAGCCCTTTCTTGGGTGGCCATGCTAAGGATGGTTGAACCTTTTCTTTCCTTCTCTCTTTTTTTTCTTTTGTGGGACTAGGGTTTGAACTCACAACCTTCCACTTGCCAGGCAGGCACTTGTGCCATGGAGCTATCTGCCCAGCCCCAGATGAGCCATTTCTAGAGTAGAGGGCCACATGGCTATATCTCGGGGCCTGGTGGCAGGCATGGTGGTAGCAAAGAGCTCATCTGAAAATTCCCATGTGGAAGGTAACCAATTTCCCTTACTTTTAAAAACCAGGAAAAAAGAAAAAAAAAAAAGGCCGAGTACACACCCTTCAACTCCGTGCTGGGCTCTGTTGGGCTCGGCCTGCTCTGTGGGGGCTGCCCACTGCAGGGCTTGAGCCAGCTCTCCAGGTTCTGTTTCATCCTGCATCTGAGGTTTTGGTTCTTGGGCTTGCTAATGATGAGGCCAGAGCATGGACCAGGACCGTTTACATCTGCCCCGTGCCAAACTACAGCCTGCACTGCAGATCTCTTGTGACTCACACCAAGCCTGCATTCTGGCTGAGGTCCTCAAGGCCTACTGACTGGCCCACCGGGCTAGTCCCATGCTTCTACCTTTCCCCGCTTTGACACTTCTTCCTCCTGCTCCTTATTAGCCCTGGTCCCTCTTCCCCAGGTCTCTGGGTAGTAGGCTGTTCCTCCTACATCTAGGGACTCCAGGTGACAGCCATCTCACCACGTGTCACTGGGTGACTACCATGAGTCCATGTCCTTGATCTCACCACACTTTCTTCCCTGGCCCTGTTCTGAAATCTGCAGGTTTGTCTCCCCAAAACCAGGTCCTTGGTGGTATAGGCTCCCACTTACCTCGGCCCACTGCTTGGCTCGGATTCGTGTCTGGCTGTAGTTTCGCTGCCCCGAATAGAGGGCACTGATAAAAGCCCCAATGGATGTGCCTCCAACCATGTCCACCGGGATTCCACATTCTGCCAGGGCCCGGAGGATGCCCACCTGGGCACAGCCTCTTCACCAGCCAGGACACAGCAAAGAGGTGAGTGTGTTATTGAGGCCCACAGCACTACTGCTCACTGTACCCCCATAGTTCTTGACTCATGCGCCAGGCATGGACATGCAATTTGCTGCTCACAGAGGCAGTGTGCATATCAGTTAACATCTGTCCTGAGCTGGGGTGCGCCTCAGTGCTTCTGTACTTGCCTAGCCTAGTACTAGCCAAGTACCACACATACAAGTCCATCCTCTCTGGAGGTGCTGAAGACCTAGGGAGCTGAAGCGGGGAAGGAGAGGTGGAGGGTCACACATAGGCCCTTCCAGTATCTTCAGTCTACAAACATTTGCTGACTATGGTAAAACTGAGAAGCATAAGACTTGCTCAGCTAGGGATAGGGAGAAGAGATGTGAGGGCCCCTGGGAAGGAGGCCTGGTGAGTATCCTGAGGACTCTGGAGCACATGGATGTTTCCAGTGAAGAAGTCAGACGCCAATGGACAAATTAGGACCCCACTTTAATGAAGTATTTAGAACGGGTCAATTAGTGGAGAGGGAAAGTAAAATAATAGTTACCAAGATTCATTGGAGAAGAAATGGGAATTAGTATGTAATGGGTACAGGGTGTGTTTAGGATGAATATATTTTGGAAATGGATAGTGTTGGTGTTTGTACAACAATGTGAATGTACTTAACTGTATACTCAAAAATGGCTAAGACGGTAAATTTTAAGACAATAAAAATTATACCATACAGTTATAAAAAGTAAGTATTTGAATATATCTTTACAAGTTCAAAGAATTACAGACTAGATTAATAATTCTGGCATAGTTTCACATCATTGGTCATTTGAAAAATGCAAATTAAGACACCGAGCTCTATCCCACTGCAGAAAGAATGAAGCAAGAAATCAGTAACAAATGCCGACAGGGCCTGGGGTAGGGGAAGGAACCTTCTCCACTGTTGGCAGAAGTGCAGACTGGTACAAACACTTTGGAAATCAGTATGGAATTTCCCAGAAAACTAGGAGCAGAGGTCCTATTCAACCCAGCTACTCCCGTTCTGACCATCTTCCTGGAGGAATTAAAAACATCACTCCATGGTGACATATGTATACCCATGTTTATATCAGAATGATTTGTAATAGCTAAATCTCAGAAACAGCCTAGATGCCCATCAGCCAAGGAATGGATAAAAAGGTGTAGCATATATATATTAGCATATATATATATACTAGAGTACTACTCAGACATGAAGAATAATAAACTTGAGACTTTTATAGTAAATGGATATAGTCTGAGACCATACTCACAAGTGAAATAAATCAGACTTATGTTTAACATATTATCTCCCTGATGTGAGAAACTGAAATTGTAAGTAAGGTCCAAACTGAGGGCCCAGCCAAGTGACTCAAAGTACCTGTAAGCAGGTGCAGGGGCCGGGAATTCAATCCCTAGGCCTGCCGCCTGCTGTACTGGCCCTGCCCCCGGGGTGTGCTGAGATGGCAATTGAGACTGGGCATGGTGATCCATGTCTGTAATCTTAGCACTTGGGAAGCTGAGGCAGGAGGATTTTTGTGAGTTTTAAGATCAGCCTAGGATACAAAGGGAAGCCAGGCATGGTGGTGTGCACCTGTAATCCTAGCACTTGGTAGGCTGAGGCAGGAGGATCAGTGCAAGTTTGAGACCAGCCTGGACTACAAAAGTGAGCTCAAGGCCAGCCTGAACTGCATAGTGAGACCCTGTCTCA